>DF357800.1:1149-15791 GCA_000787875.1 Solanum virginianum
CTATTTGGAAAACAAATTAGATTAAATTTTCCAAAATGTATTCTTTCTAGTGTCTCAACTGAAGTCTGCGGTTTAAAATGTACATTACTTAATAGTGTCTTCGCAGTCGGTTCTAACAGTTATTTCTATTTTATTTAAAATATATAGTTCAAAACTATTTAGACCATATATTATAGCTAGGACTTCTAATACAGACAAAATAATCTTTTGTGACCATTGTGAATCAATGGTAATATATATATATATATATATATATGTATGTATGTAGATATGCTATCATGAAAGTAGCCCATTGTATGATCTAATAAAGTATAAAAGTGTTGGACCTTAAGGTTAAATATTTATTTTATGGGTTTAATTTAGATAATTTGAATACTCATGAACCTTTTCTTTCAAGTCTGATGGAGACTTATTGAAAAGGTACTGTTTAAACCTGAAAAGATATTGTTTAAATCTGAAAAGGTACTAAATAGATTATAGAAAAATCTGGTCCATAAGTCAAATACAACGCTTCTTTTCTTTTCTATCTCATCTATGAGAAGAATCAATATATTAGGGGAGCAGTATCAAGACTTAGAAGATCTTATCTTCTTAAATCAAGATTCTTACAACGGAACAAGGTTAGTATTCATTCGTTTTTATGAACTCATATGCATGTCTAATGATTTATTAGACAAGTCTTGAGTGAATTCTTCAAGTTTTCCAACAAGTGGTATCAAAGCATGATCAAGTTAGGTCATTAGATGTGTTTTTTGATATTTTAAAAATCAAAACTCTGTTCTCCGAATTTTTTTTCTGGAACTGAAAAGTATTGTATTTGCTGTTTAATGAGGAAATGTTATTGTGATTGTTTTTGGAAAATTAATGGAATTAGCTAGAAGTTTGATTTTCTTTTCATTATTTTATTTTACTTCTTGTTCTATTTCAGTATTGGTACAAGGAAATACTACGTATTTTTATGCCCAACTTTCCTCTTCACGTTATTTATTCTTTTCTTCCTTGGGAAAGTTTCCGCCAATTTGTTTTCTCTACAGTGATTATCACATCACTTAAAAATCTTGACAGCAGTAGAATTGAGTTATGGAAAATCAATTCCCTATTTTCATGGTCTTTCACACATTGTACTTTTTTGTGCTAATAATTTTATTTTTCTGAAAAGCTGTTCATTTATATTTATTTATTGTATTTTGCATTACGTTAGACAGTTTGATTAAAATATGAATTGTGTTCCTTTTGAAGTTTTTGCATACAACAAGGTAACTATATCTTCTCATTTATCATTAAGGATTGCATGACTTTTTTTGTCTGGAAGTTTGCTATTTTATTAGCTTTATTAAAATATTTAAGTTATAGGTATTGGGGAAACACGAAACTATGCCTTGATGTATTTTGTAAGTTTTTTCCTCTTTGGATTAATGTTATCTAAATATTTAAAAGAGAGGAAAAGTCAAGAAGTTCTTTTGAGAAATAGTATCATCTTCTCTAAATTTTGGAGATGTAATAAGTTTTCTCAATTACTGGAGCAACTTTTGGACTATAGTCCTATTTTCTTCTCAATTTTTAATGGCAGAATCTTATTGGGTTTTTTGTGTTCTCCCGAGGTTTATATATTATTATTTATTTTTGTCATTATTTTATTTATGTTTCTAGTTCGTAAGTGAATAAAACAAAACAATATGTTGCCAAAGTAACCTCTATTGTGTAAATTTTATTTACTTTGAATAAGTAAACATATTTTATCTATGCAAGATAATCATCCCAAAGGAAAAGATTGTTTTGGCCAGATTATGGATAGTTATGAATATGTGATACATTTATAATACATGTTAATAATATGTCGTTCCAAAGAAAGGCATATTGTTAGGCCGTTTTAGTAATCAGTGTTTATGAACTATATATAAGAGTACCACTTACAAATTGTTATTTTTGTCCAAAGACTAAATGATAATGTTGTGCAAGGTATCTTGAGATGGGCCCACCATATATGTGTGTGTATTTTTTATAAATATCAAAAGTTAAAGCTTAAAGACATTACATTTTTGGATATTAAAGAAAGAGTTCAAAGTTGTCTTATGTCAATTGAGCATATAAGTATAAACTCAATAATTACGGAGCCGTCCATGAAGGGTTTGTGGCCTAAAGTATTCCATGGGCGCGTGACTCATCTCGATATTATAAGATTCAATGATGAGCCATTTTAGTGGGGAGTTTTTTTATTTTATTTATAATTTTGGCATGCTAAAGTTTATTTTCTGTACAGGTTAAAGTTTTGTGAAATTTATGAATTTCATGAATTTCATGTGCTTATTGATAACTCTGAAAATAAAGATATTAACTTTCTATTGTGATGTTACACAAGGTATAATAAAGTGATTTTGAACTGTTAAAGTCATTAAATAGGACCAATTGGAAATAGACATGACTTGATCATTTTTTATGTAATTTTCGTATTTCATCTATGTCATTGGTATTGCTGATATTTGTGATCATATATGAGTTTAGTTACGAATATATGTTATAAAAATCTCTTTGATCATATATCGGTATTATTGATGAACCAGATATTTTTAAAATATTTAAGTTAAGATTGCAAAAATTTGTGCACAATAAAGTTTCAATTACATGTGATCCTTCGGAAATATATGTGGTCCAAGTGGGAGATTATTAGAAATTTCTATTTTGTGGACTCACATATCAATATATATGTAGATATGCTATCAGTAAGTAGCCCATTGTATGATCTAATAAAGTATAAAAGTTTTGGACCTTAAGGTTAAATATTTATTTTATGAGTTTAATTTAGATAATTTGAATACCCCTAGACCTTTTCTTTCAAGTCTGATGGAGACTTATTGAAAAGGTATTGTTTAAACCTGAAAAGGTACTGTTTAAATCTGAAAAGGTACAAACAGATTATATAAAGATCTGGTCCCTAACTCAGATACAACGCTTCTTTTCTTTTCTATCCCATCTATGAGAAGAATCAATATATTAGGAGAGCAGTATCAAGACTTAAAAGATCTTGTCTTCTTAAATCAAGATTCTTACAATGAAATAAGGTTAGTATTCATTCGTTCTTATGAATTCATATGCATGTCTAATGATTTACTAGAAAGGTCTTGGGTGAATTCTTCAAGTTTTCCAACAAATTTTTTCACGCCAACCTCCACTTGAAACAAAGCTTATTTGCGAAAATTTGATCTTCATACTTTGAAGCTTTGATTTGAACTATTACAATGACCATCTATGGCGTTTCTACGAGCTACACTCATCGCAAAAGTTTCTCTTTTTCTTATAAGGACTAACATAATAGAAGAACAATGGAAAAAATCTGTCATGAGCCTATAGGCACAAAATCAAAAATCAACACCAGATCTGAAGCAAAATTTTAAAAAATCACAATTTAAAAAGCTAATTATACGAAGAATTCAAACAAAATAGCAATAAAATATATAATTATCCCAAAAGCCAAATCGATTTAGTGATTACAAATTTACAATGTAAATTGTGCATGTCATATAAAGAAAACCAATCTTTTAAAACAAAGAAAGTTGGCCAACCAATCAACACCAAGAAGAATTAAATGAGGCATCAGTAAAGTGCACAATCAAATTAAATAGGAAAACATACAAATGTCGACTCTTAGGAAAATTTTGTTGTTGTCTCTTTTCGAAAAAAATCAACACTGAGGCAGAAGATTCACAAGAAATAAGTGCCGATAAAATGAACTCATATTTTGATAACCTATTCAACCCGTCCATATCTTATTGGTTTGAGTGAGTGACTTTTTTACATGGATAAAATATGAGTTCAAACTCATATTCAACCCATACAATCAAGTTTGATGCGCTCTATCATGCGTGCATGATCCACCACACTCTAAAATGTTCCTCTAGCCAAAATCAAGGAAGCAACGACCTCCTGAAGATACCCTGCCAACCCCTTGGCAAATCGTCGAATCGTCTCGAACTCAGTAGGGATGTTGGACAAGGCATATCTAGATAATGCATGAGACTTAGCCTCATAGTCAGATACTACCATAGAACCCTGATGAAGTTTGTCAAACTCATCTTGGCGGCTATCTCGGAGGCTGTACGGCACGAATCTCTCTAGAAATACATCTGTGAACTGCTCCCATGTCGTAACTGGAGATCCAACAGGTCGGCGAGCCAAAACTAACCTCCACCAATAACTGGAGATCCAATAGATTGGCGAGCTAAAACTGACCTCCACCACTCTTTAGCTAGGTTGGTGAACTAGTAAAAGGTATAAACAACTCCATGTGACTCAAGGATGGCAAAATTATATAGTCGGTCCTAACACTCAGATATAGAGTCATAAGCCCTATCACTGGGGGTGCCATCAAATCTCGGGGGAGCTAACTACGCAAATCACTCAAAAATCTTATGCTCATTTGTGGACATAGCAGGACTAGTAGAAGATAGGGGTACCAAAAATCTGGGTGGTGCAATAAACAGAGCAATAGCCAATCCGTGAAACTGTGAATCAGAACTCGACCGAGATGCCTGAGGCAGAATAATAGGAGTCATAGGAGGATTCGTTGGCACTAAGGAAGGACCCACATGAATCATAGCTTGCTTAGTTAGAGCTATAGAAGGCCAACTGGTACTGTAGAAACTAGTGCATCAATAGTAGTTGGGGCTGAAGGTGCTCCCTCCGATCTAGCCAAAACCCGCAAAAGCAACTTCTGAACCAAGGGTGTAGCATCACGGGCTGAAGATGGTGGAATATAGTCTATAGGCCCTTCTGGCTTATAATCCGACTCTAGAGAAGCTGATCTAGCCTTTCCTTTGGATGGAGCTGCCCCTCTAGCATATCCTCGGCCCCTAGCCCTGTCACGACCCTGCCTCGACGATGAGTGAGAGCCATATCAGCTTACTCAGGCCCTTTCACCGATCGTCAGGATCTAGTAACTTGCATCTGCATAGAAGAGGTAGATTAGATACTTTCAAAACATGTGATACGAAGAAATGCACAAATAGAAGCAAAATATGGAATTATTTTCCTAACAAGTGCCTCATAGCCTCTGAAGATAGGTATGGACGTCTACATACCAATCCACGAGACTCTACTAGACACACCACTCATGACTCTCGAACTCAACGTATCACGACCCAACCTATGGGCCGTGACTAGTACCCGATAGGGGCACCGGATAACATAACCGAATCGGATTTCCAACCTAAGTTACTATTCATTTTATAAAAATTGTGGCAGAGTTTCCCCTGCATTATGGACTAGGCACCTGAAACAGAAAACATACAGTAAACCAGAGAGAGACAGATACAAATACGTGGCCGCCAAGGTCCCCGCTGCGGTCCTGCCGCCTAATAAGCATAATGAAACATAACGCATATGCAAAATATCCAAGCAAGTAGTACAAAATAGCAACAAGTAAGTGTACCAAAATATAGCTCCAGAGCAAAGGAGCTCTTCAACAGTAACTGGAGTCCTACGGAGGCAGTCTGCTACATTGTGCATCCGATCCTGCGGGCATAAAACGCAGCCCCCACAGAACGGGGGTCAGTACAGAGAAGTAACGAGTATGTAAAGCAGGGAATACATGTATATATCAAAATAATAACTGAACTTAGACTTTGGACGTACTTGTAGTGTTCAGGGTGACAGACTGATCATGCACCTGCGATGTTATGTTCGTGCATGTGTCGAATCAAAGACAGCTCATTTCCAAAGAGTCAAAGAAGAGGCTTGCAATATAATATGCCCACAGCATAACACCGGATAGTTACTCCCGTCAAACGCTCCAACACATAGATCAGAGGAGTAGGATAGTGAACCGGTATTCCGTCATCACAGATCCTACAAACAGAGCAATAGGTGGTGAACCGGTATCCCATTGTCACCGTTCCTACCAAAAGTGTGGCTTACAGCCATCAAACCAAAGGCCCAATCATACCGTGCTCCACTAAGCAAAGCCGGCCCTTGGGCGAAACCGACCGGAAATTCGTTCGAGTGACATATTTGCAACCTAGTTAACAATTTCCCTCAAAATTCCAGAAATTCCTCATATTAGGACTAAATATTGGCACTTCTTTTGTTGGGTTCATTTTAGAACTTAATATAGTATTTATGGCTCCAATATTAGGAAAGTTGCGAGATGAATTACAATTAGCACTTTATGGGAAGGTAAGTGACTTGAACCTATTCCATAGCCAAATAATTTGCTCAAAATCACATTTACTTGTTAACATTGGAGTGTTTAAATAAAGGAATATTGCTTGGATCTAAGTAATGGCATTGAACATCCACTTATTTGTTTCCAAAAATTAATTATTAGTTAACTTAACTTCAAATTCCTTTGGCAAACATTTGCGAATACATGGAAGTGTACTTATTTTATGAAGTATTGTGGTTGCCCAAAGGTACAAATGACGAGAATATAGAGAGCTTAAACGCTACTTATGAACCTTGGAATACCGGTGACCATATAATGAATGTCCAACGTTAGTTACAAGAATAAATCTCTTATCCTGCCTATATCATGCCAAGAATGCTTTACATACCTTACACACTCTTCCAATTATCTTTCAACGCTCCACAATTTTACATACCTTACTCACTCTTCCAATTATCTGTCAACGCTCCACAAGTGTAGCTCAATTCCCGGGATGCTCCACGTCTACAATGAAGTCAATAGTGCACAATTACCGCTAAAGCTTGTTGACAACATTTAAAGGTTCAATTAGTTACCAAGATTCTACAAAAATTTCGCCAGCATTTTCCCTGTAAACTAAGCCACCCCGGGATTCCAATTGACCCCTAAAACAGCCAACAACATCAACACAACATTAACAACAACACTACTATCAATAATATGCCAACAAGAAACCAATTCAACTTCCCAATACCAATAACTCGTTAACATGATTCATTGCTTTTCAAAACTGAAAAACAGGGCCAGCACTACCCTCATTTGGAAAAACAGGGCTAGCACTGCCCTCATTTCGCATTCAACATGATTAAATACTCCAACACACTTGAAAAAGCCAATTATACCAACCTAGCACCAAACGAAACCATAAAATGCTAAATCGCATAACTTCACCTATATAGCACCAATTGCAAAACTGCTCAACCAGCAGGTCACACCCATACTTAAGATCCCTTAGGACACCTAAATACCTCAAAAACTACGACACGATGCCCTACAGCTCACTATACGCTTGTAGCGTCGAAATGTCCAATTTCTTCAATTATGGGACCAACTTTCTGCCCACCTATACCAAACACCTCCCAACCATTTCTAACATTACTTCTTCAATTATGGGACCAAATTTCGGCCCACCTATACCAAACACATCCCAACCATTTCTAACATCACTTTCATGACCTAAGGATCATTTCCAAGTGATTTGAACACTTACACATGCATTTAAAATAATAAAACCGAATTTGAATAAATAGTCTCCAATTTCGACTTACCCCTTATACATGCCAAACAAATGGTTTCTAACCAATATTTCTTGGTTATTATGGTCCTTTAACAACCCTAAAACCATACATGACTTCAAATTTAACTAAGACAAGAAGAATCTTAACTTACCTTTTCAAGGGCTTCACAACTTCGATTCTTCGTATCGAAGTTTCTACGCGTTTCCGGGCCGAAATATTACTTCTACGCTGCTCACAAGACTTGATATGCTAGGTTTGTAGGCTTGGAATGGAAGAAAAACTTGAAAATCACACCCTTAATTTTTTTTTCCAGTACTCAGAATATAAATTTCAAAGTCATAAGTCGGCCCAACATACCAAAGTACAGGATCTAACACAATGAACCTAGCGCTCTGATACCAAACTTGTCATGATCCAAAATTGGATCGTGACTAAAGAAAGTAACACAAAGCAAAAGCAACCACAACATAACAACGAAATCCCAAAACCTAGAGTCATGAGTACAGGAGCATCTAAGATAGTATGAATGAGTAAATATAACTATCTCAAATAAAAATACAAAGTTGTATGGTATAGTCTAATACAAAGTCTAGAGTAAAAAGCAATAAGGGAATCTCAAAAGACCTATGTCGACTTGAAATCTGAGCCTTAATGCCAGGATCTGGGATAGATAAAGATCTCTGGAGGAATAGAATCAACTACATTGTGTGGGTACCTGTGCTCAATCTGCAGGGAGAAAACAAAGTAGGGGTGAGAACACTGAAGTGTACCTAGTAGGTTCAACCAATTGGATAAGAAAAATTAAACAAACATGCAATAACTAAGAGTATCTATCACCTGCATCACAAGGTCAGTACATGATATAAACATAAATAAGAGCAGTAAAAGACAATAAGTGCAATCAATGATGCAATGCATATGAAGTATATGAATACAATGGTGTTGTACGCCATGTATGAGGTGAAATCAGGATCGCCATAGGGCTGATGTGTACATCTATTAAGCTGAAGCTACCAGATAGAACTCGGGAGCATCACAAGCCATGTACCCAAATTTCTCAAGGCGTCACAGGCCCCATACTGAAGTATCTCAAGGTGTAGGCCTTAAACTGTAATATCTCAATATATCATAATAGCTCAAGTGGTACAGATACAATAAGATGTATGCATACAAATGCAACCATTCAAGTACGAGTTATATGCATATCAATGCAACTAGTAAAGTATGAGATATGTCCATACCAATGCAACCAGGTATATCAGCAAAAACACAACTAAGTCCAAACTTGGAACAACCCCTCGAAACTCATCCTAAATCAGAATTATAGAAACCAAATATGTATTCATACCAGAAATGATAATTCGGACTCAATGGAATAATTAAAATTTAATTCTGCAGTCTTGTCGGCACAATTATCAATGCAAGTCTGTCATGCCCTGGGAGGGTACCCAAGACGTTGCTGACACCCAGAAACTATTGCTAGTCTCTTAGAGAACTACTTGGCATCATCACAATCATTCAATTAATAAACATTACTAATCAGGGAAAGACCTATGAAAGTAAATGAACACATCTATCTAATCTCAAATAATATAATAAATAAAAGGCTAGTAAAACGAACTACCTCAAGAAGTCTCAATAATCAACATTTAACTCTAGCCTATGAAGTCCCTATCACTATAATATCAAGCAGTGTCAATGACAGACCCATAGCTACCTCACATAAAAAATAAGCTATGAAGTCTAACTCTATAAGCAAGATGAAATAAAAGTAATGAATCCTCCGAAGTAAGGGAGCCTCACCAATCAACTGACTGCTTAGATCCTCAATGATTCACCTATTGATGATTTCTAATCCCTGTATCTACATCATAAAATAATATAGCATCAAGTGGTGTAAGTATGTGAAATGTATGATATGTAAAATAGATGAATGAAACAGAAACATATAGAATAATAGGAAACAATCATCAACTTAGAATAGTAACCTGTAAGAGCCCGCCTATAAAGGGTATGAGAGATGCAAGAAAATGAGCTTTGAAAATTTTTTGGAGAAATTTTCAGTGTTTACGAGAGGGTTTACGAGTCGTAAAATGGACTGCGACTCATATATGATCTCGTGGAACCTGATCAAACTTGGTAAAATTTGGAATTTTCAAGAGTTCAATTTAAGACGTAATATACAACCCATAAAGTCATCTACTAGTCATAGAGGAGGTTTCATGATAAATTCTAGTAACTCAATTTCAGGATCCCTAGTTTACGAAAGGTCATCTACAGCTCGTAGAATGCTCTACCGCCCGTAGATGGGGTCTCGTGGTCTTGTCCAATAATTTTTATATTAGAAGTTCCAACCTTTCCTAGTCTGTTAATAGCCCTATATATCCCCTCCATGACTCCCCCATGCAATTCCAAGTACCTCTCTCATCAAGTCAAGCACAAATGATTCCAATCGCCTAAGTTCTAGCATTAGTTCATATATGTGTCAACTTCAAATCATCATATCTCCTAGCACACAATGAATTAGAAGCTGAATCACCCTTCAAATGAAAAATCTTTGAATTATCGTTCCAATGCAACTAGTTTTACCTTATTTGGAGTTCAGACCAAAACGTTATGCTTGTTTTAGTGAAGCACTGTCAAACTGTCTTTTTCTACGAACCACTCTATAAATCATGAAATGAATTACGACCCATAGATGGGCTTTCGTGGAATCTGTCTGGTCAGTTTTAAAAAGGATATTTTGACCTTTTTCCATACCCTAAGCCTAATGCAATGTCATTTTGGCTCTTATTATGCCCTTTATCAGCATATATAATCCTAATCCACCTCATTCCTCCTCATTCCAAAATACCAAGTCTCAAAACTCCCTCAAGGTCTCTCAAGGTATTCAAGTCTGAGTGAGAGTTACGATTTCGGGTTCTTCATCTACAAATCATATTTTCTCCACCAAAATCACCAAGGTATGTGGGTCTTCATCCATGGATCCTTTCACCTATGGAGCCCGATTCTTTCTTTCTATGAAATTTCATGATTTCAAAGTTAAAATTTCTTATGGGTATCTTCTATTATTACTCCTATGCATGAAATAAGTTGAAAATTTGTTGAATATTAGACTATTGATGCATGAGCTTCTATCAAGAAATGAGATTATGTTATATTTATGAAGCTAAATCTTGTATGCTATGATATCTTGAAAGTCTTGGAAAGATTATGGATTTTTGAAAAAAATGAGGGTTTTACTACAATATTGGTGGGATGCTTTGAATGATATCTAAATAACTATATATTTTACTCTACTCATGTTCTCTACTCTTGAAATGCATTATTTTATGTGTATGTACATATACCTACCATGTTGACTAAATTTACATGATAAGTATTTTTATGTGGAAGAAAGGCTATTACATGATTTGCAAGACAAGTGTTTCTATGATAATTATGGACTCCCAAACATGTATTAAACTCATAAAAAGTTTCCATGATTTACAAGTAAATTGTTGACCCCTTGTTCAATGTTTTATTCTCATATGAAATCTAAAGCCTACTAGAAGGGGTTATGACCTAAGCTATATTCCTCACCCTCTAATACAAGGTAAATATCTACATGAAGGGGTTATGACCTAAGCTATATTCTTCATCCTCATGTACTATTTAATACTATGCACCATCTAATGCATACATGAAGGGGTTATGACCTATCCTATATCTTCATCCTCATGTACTATCCAATACCTACTAGAAGGGGTTATGATCTAAGTTATATTCTTCACCCTCTAGTACAAGGTATTTGGATGAGCTAGTCATGCCACTTTATTGTGTTAAGTAAGTTATGCAAGTATGATTATTTTCACGCATGTTTTAACCTAAGTATTGATTATACATGTCATATTGAGCTTATGTCTATTGATTATGATTATGTATCTTGATTATTATGGCTTACAATTCTTATTGCATTGCACCCCGCATACTTAGTACATTCCAAGTACTAACGCATACTTTATGCCTACATGATCTCACCATACAGGGACCAGAGCTCCTATTCATCCTTCTCTTCAAGGCTAGACGGTTGTTCGAAGATTGTTATTGGTGAATCCTCCAATCCGGGGACAACATCCGTCTACTTTCATGCTTTTATTTAGACTACTCTATTTTGGAATACTATCTTTGAGGGTGAGCCCGAGAGGATATATTGGCCCCCGCTCCATTCGTAGCTAAAGGTGTTGTTGGATACATGGGTTGTATATTATGAGCACGACTCTTATTATATCTATGTATTATTGGAGTTTGCCCTTAGTCCCTTATCCCTTTTGTGGTGAATGTTTGCTATATTGACAAATTGGAAGTCTCAAGTCCCTAAATACCCCCATAGAGTGAGTCCAAAGCCCCGCTTCCCTTAGAAATTATGTGTTATATGCTTATTTATAGAAATTATGTGCTATGCATTTATTTATCTTTTATTGCTTTCGATGAAACCAAGGATGAGCTATGCATGCTTAAGAGGCTTGTTTGGGGATCCTCTTTGGGTTCCCATTCGCCATGTTACATCTAGGCCCTAGGCTTGGGTCGAGACATAACCAATCAACATGTCACATGTCTATTTAAAGCATGAATAAAGAGTAAACAAGTGGCCCATCAACCAGTTAAACCTCATAGATCAAATTAGACTTAACTCAATAGAACTCGACTCAACTCATCTCATCTCATCTCGATTTAGAGTACTTAATGTGGGAGCTTTTAGGAGTTTCTGTTATCCGATGACAACGACTTATGAGTAAGTGATTGTACAACAATCACGCTGATATTGCCATAATGCTTGCATACTTGCCAAGTAAGGAATGAGTATGATCCACAAGGAATCTGAACTATGCCGCCCTCTATTGTTTTAAGGACGTAAACTCGAGCGGGGACCATGAGATGTAATGGTTCAAACCTCTCCTATGCTGGGCCGAGTGTAGGTAATGAGTGCAAGTGCGACTCACTCTTATTCATTTCAGTGCTCGATACTCCTCCCAACACTCAATGCTCATAAGACTCCTCCTTCTCATCTCAGTTAGCCTCATAGAGGCACTCATCTTCTCAATTAGTCTCATGGAGACTCTCATCATCTCATTAATTCAAACTCAAAGGTCTCTTATTAGTTTAGGGACTTTAACTCATCTCAGTTAACTCAATTCTCATTTAAGAAACTCAAGGACTCAGATCATCAATTTATAAGAAGTCGTTTAGACAAAACTCAAGAACTCAGTTATGAAGTCTCATAGAATCATCAAGTTCAATTAACTCTTCCTCATACTCACATCACAACTTCACTCAACATACTCAAACCAAGGCTCTAGACTTCATTCTAAGTTCATTCATGCATGCTTTCGTAATTTAATATTCTAAATTCATTCATGCATGCTTTCACAATTTAACATGTAGGGTTTATACAATATATCATGAAAAGTATTCAATTCAAGAAACAAGTTTATGATGATCATCAACACATGGAAATACATATAGTAAGTAAAATTTTCAAGAAAATAATTCAAGAATCATATATGTAGACTCATCAACTTTTAACTCTCTTCTATGACCATCTATAGGGTACATAAGAGAACAATATCATACTTTTAGTTTAGCCTTACATA
The DNA here is from genome assembly GCA_000787875.1 of Solanum virginianum. Taxonomy (NCBI): domain Eukaryota; kingdom Viridiplantae; phylum Streptophyta; class Magnoliopsida; order Solanales; family Solanaceae; genus Solanum; species Solanum virginianum. The sequence goes on from DF357800.1 coordinate 14,217, forward strand.
CCTGGGATGAAGCTATCAACAATCAACTTCAAGAATTTCCCTTCAAATTCTCCGAATCTCCATTTCTCTCTTCTCTTCTCTCAAGCCCTAACTCTTCAATGACTTAGAAAGGACTTAGAATGGGGATTTTTGACCCTTTTTACGCTCAAAAAGGTCAATTTTGATCGTGTATTGAGTTTAGAAGGGGTTGGAAATTATCTGGAATGCCCCTTACAAAGTTTTAGAAAAATTTTCACTTCAGAATAACGGTTCCAGGACACGAACCTGTTGCGCCTATGTGTATTTTCTTTTCGAAAATTTTTCGAATGAGTTTTCCAATCCAGTCAAAAAAAATTGAAAAAAATAAGTGCAAGTCCGCTACAGAGGCACCTCGCGCCTTTGTCACGCATAATTACTATTTTTGGTTTTCGAATCAAAAATTATCTTTTGATCCAGTCGCTCTAAAAATTGACCGAGATCATTTTCCCACTCAATATTTCATGCTGATCGTATATTCGGCTTCAAATTTACAAACAGAGTATAGAAAGATGTGCTATGCGCACGTCTCTTTTCTAGAGGTATTTCGGTAATTTTACCGGGTGTTAAAAAGTCAAATAAACTAGTTTAAAACTCCAAATACCAAAACTGCCTTCGGTAACTCCAAAAATTATGACGAGATCATTTCTAGCGTTAGTTTCACTATCTGAAACTATTGGAACTATCAGAATTTTGATCCAAGCTTCTGAACTCCGTATGTTGACCAAAGTCAAACTTTGGCTCTAGAAACAACTAAAAATGCAACTTTGGGCCTAAAAACTTCATTCTAACTCCTTATTCAGTTCTGTAACTTCTCCTAGACTAGATTCGACATTTCAGAGCTAATGGAATTGACGTATTTTTGATCTGACACTTGAAATATAAAATGGTATAAAATCTCACTTTTTTTAACAACTGAAGCTTCCAAAAATGCCAAAACACATATTTTCAACTTTTAAAAACTCAAAATTTCACTTCCAACAATATAGATAGTTCAAAGTTGGTCCAAAGCAACTTACGAAATGGCAAAATAGTAATTTTTACAGATAGGCTCAAAAATGACCAACTAGGTCATTACAATCCTCCATTTCAATCTGTTTGTCTACTTTTTTTCAGTCGATTTTAATTTATTTGTCCTACTTTTCTTTTTAATCTATTTAAAAAGAATGTTTCTTTCCTTTTGAGAACTCTTTAATTCTAGCATTCAACGTGAGATGTTTAAAATCACAAGAGTAAAGAGTATTTTGTATATTTGACATCTTATCAATTTAAAATTACCAAAATTAAGAAGCCTTTTATTTTTTTAAAAAAATCCATGTCAAGTAAAACTAGAACAAAAAAAAAAAAAGAAGGGTATTGTTAAGCATAAATGACTATATTGATACTCAAACGATAGTAAAAATACTAAAATGCAATTACGGGGAATATCTTATTTCAAACATAAACAATTGAAGAGGCTAAATAAATTTTACTCTTAAAGTGAAACTTAATGGTAATAGTTATTTAGAAAAGTCCTTCAACTACCTTTCATTTATTTTCTCTTCAGGTCCTGCTGGTTCG
>DF357800.1:15852-27535 GCA_000787875.1 Solanum virginianum
GTTCGGATCTACTAAAGTTTAAATTGTTTTACAAACTTCATTAGTGGTAATGCTGAAAATTCTGCTAGCAGACAGTTTCATTTTGTCACAACTTTCATTTTACAAATCTCTAGTTAAAACAGAGAACTAAAGGAATAAATACTTTAGTCCTAACTTGTTGTAAGAATTTCAAAGTAAGAAGCATATTATGGAAGATGTCAATTATCTCAGATTCTTAAAGCTCCTACAAGCATTGTTTGTGATATATATATCAAGTTTTAAAATTTCTGTGTGTGAAATCAAGAATACACATATTATTGATGATTCTAGGCAAATAATATTGATAGAGAGATTTGGTTTTGCACCAGATGGACATGTAACTATTTCTCTAGGCCATGTCTCTTGGAGATCAGATGAACCAGCTGCAAAGCTCTATCCTTCTTCATTGGGATTTTGCCTTGTTAGAGATGTATCGTTTTCACGACTCTTGAATGAGTCAAGTTATACGGAGAATTTTTGTGTTTTATCTAGTAACTATGTAAATCTTGTCTTCAGATTTGACAAACTTGGCCCTGATTCATCCTAAGTTTGTCCCTGATTCATCCTACAATACATCAACCACGATCGACGAGCCTGATGAGTATAATTTAATATTTGGCCACTGTCAAAAGGAATTTCTTGTGACAATGAATGTGCACACTGAAATGTACAATGTGAATAATAATGGAGAAAAGGATTTTCTTCCAGCTGGTCAGACTCCATTGCCTAAATGCTATTTTCTTTTATTCATTGTATATTTTATATTTTTGGCCATATGGGGATTCATTTGCATTAAACAAAGGGAAATTGTTCACAAGATCCATTTGATTATGGCTATGTTGTTGGTTTTCAAGGCTGTGAAGATGATTTGTGCGTCGGAAGACAAGATGTACATTAGAAATACAGGGAAGGCCCATGGTTGGGATGTAGCATTTTATATTTTCGGATTCTTAAAAGGCGCAACACTCTTTACTGTCATTGTCCTTATTGGAACTGGTTGGTCATTCTTGAAACCTTTCCTCCATGACCGTGAAAAAAAAGTTTTAATGTTTGTGATCCCCTTACAAGTGATCGAAAATATAGCTTCGATTGTGATAAGTGAAGGTGGACCTGTTGAGAAGCATTGGTTAGTATGGAATGAGATGTTCTTGTTAATAGATGTTATGTGTTGTTGTATTGTACTTGTCCCAATTTTATGGTCCATTAAAAGCCTTAGGGTGGCATCCAAGAACGATGGAAAAGCGGCTGAAAATCTTAGAAAGTTAAGACTTTTTAGGCACTTTTATGTTGTCTTGATTATGTTCTTATATTTCACTAGGTTTGGAGTTGCTATGATTGAAAGTGTAGTAACTTACATGCATGAATGGGTTAGTGTTGTAGCTACTGAAGGTGCAAGCTTGATGTTCTATATGTTCATATTCTATAATTTTAAGCCAATTGAAAAAAATTCATATTTGGCTATTCACAAAAATGACGACGATGATGAAGACGAAGATGATGATGATGATGAAGAGGAGACTGCATAAGAATCTGTCCATTAAAGTGCAAGTCTCTTTGGCAACATATGTGGACCTGCCATCAAGTAAAATTGTACGATTAATTTTTATTTTATATTTAATTTTAATTTTTTAGACACTCATTAGTGTATGTAGAATTTGAAATTCTTCTAGTACGTCAAGTTCTTATAAGAAAAAATTATTTCATGTTGTGATGCAATTTTTTATCCAAAATTTTACATTACTACTACATGTGCAAAGTCAAGTTATAAAAATCTAGATAGCTGAAAAACAATGAAACTGTTGTGTTATATTTTTTCAAATGAAGGGTTTTCAATTGGTTAGCTAATATCTATGGCGTTTGGTTTTAGCATGATTTCTGCTATTCCTAATGGAGCAGAAAAACTTAGGGTCAGTTTGAAAAATCTTTCTTAATTAGAATTGGTGTTGTTAGGATAATATTATATAGGTTGGCAATTATATTATAACAAAATTATGATGATCAATTTGTTTGTCATAGTATAATTACAAGCATACAATTTGCATATCCAAATATATAACATTGTTAGATTCAATTTGAAAATAAAAATTAAATTACCAAATTATATTTGAAAAAATGTGTCTTTAGAAAAAATATCAAATTAGGTACTTGAGATACATATTTTCTCTTACAAATATATTAGTTAATATACTTATATATGATTTAACAATTATTATTGGTAATAATTAATATATATTTTAAATTATTAATATTTAAATTTAATTAATTATAAAATAAAAAATATACATTTTATACGAATATCACACACTACATGTTTGGCAAAAAGATTAGTATTACAAATATAATGTAAAACCATTCAAAGGTTTGACAAAGAAAATAATTTATTAATTCTAACTTAAAAAGTGTCACCATTCAAACCGTCGTGACTGGCATCCGCACCAACCACCTCGTGGCTGAACCAACACTTATCATCCAAAGTAATGCCATCATCTAGCAGTTCTAGCCAATTATGGAAACACAACATAATCAGTCTAAGTCTAAAATAAATAAATAAATAAACTAGCGGAAGTCTTAACTATTACTACTCCAGAATCTGAAAGCCATCATTCTAAAACATCAAAAAAATGTTTTAAAGCAGTAATAGCTAAATTTGATAAATAGTCTTAATGTCTAAATAGATGGACATTAAAAAAAAATACGACAGTCCAAACAGAAGTAGCTCAACCTCAGTCTAAAATAGCATTACTAAATGTAGTGTTACAATGATCCTTCACATGATTTTTCCACTTTTCTATCTTTTTAGAATAGTGCTTTTCTGTAGTGACCTTAGGTCATTTATGACTTGTTGAGACTGACATTATCTGTCGCCAAGTCATTTGTTTGGATTTTGTACAAGTTTCTATTTTTCAGACATTTTAGAACATGGATAGTTGACATAGGCAAAAGTTCGGGTAAGCAACCTCATGATCGCTCCAGAAAGATCATTTTAGGCTAGGAGTATGTTTGGCTCACTTTTTGAGGCTATCGGTGAGTTTGTACCAATAGGCATTTCAACCTTTAAGCATTGACCTAAGTATGACCTTAGTTAACATTCTTGAAAATCATACCCGGATGAGAATTTCATCAACATGATTAGCTTCTCAAGTCAACTTTGGTCTAGAATGACTTTTCTTGCATGGCTCGAAACTTTCGAACTTATTTTGAGTCCCCTTGTGGATTTTTGGCTTAAACCGATGTTTGGGCATGGGGCTCACTCTTTATCGAGTCAACCTTTGTTATAAATTTTAACTGCACCATTGAGTCCATGATACTTGATAGGGTAGCATAGTTTGTCTGCGCATGGAGTTCCAAACGAATTTCAAATACACAGTCAGAGAGGCTTCCAATTTTATGAACTAGCTGGTGCCCCTACTTTTACCATTCACAATCATGGACTTGGTCCCTGTATTCACGAAAAACATTATAACCCTCCATATTTACATACTTAGTTCTTGCATTCGAGGAGAAGACTTTGAGGCTACACTTTGTGATCGTGGACCTTGTCTCTATGTTCATAGAGAAGGATCTTGGTGGACCTTGATGATTGCAGACCTGGTCCCCACTTTAGTGTAGGACCCTTGAGTATTACATCCCATGTTTTTATGCAAACTCAGCTCATTTTCCTGACTTCAAATTGCAATATCTTGAATTCTAGACCTTCATTTTTTGATGATTTCAGTTTTGTTTTGTCCATAATTAGTATGGATTAATAGTGGATATTCGGGGAAGCATGAAGACCATTGTGAAAAGGTAATTTCCACAGGAAAAGGGGCTGCCAAACTCTTCTTCCTTGACTTCATTTAGGTTTTTATTACATGTGTTAAATTCTCCCTTTCAAGCCTCAAATTATATCCCAAAGTAAAATACAAGCTTAATAAGTTATTTGGAATATTTTTAAAGAGTTGATTTCAAAATTTTAATGGAAACGACTATGAATAATGCATTTTTTATCAAAACATCCATATTGATGTGATGATCAATATTTTTGCTAGTGTAGCAGCAATTAGAACTGATTCAAAGGTAGGTAGATCCCGTTTAGTGGGTTTGGAGCATGTGTGATCGGCTTCAAAGTAGGCAATGATCCCTTTTTTTGACTAAGCCTGTAACACCTCTCATGGGCATCGAAAATGCCCTATGATGTATTTTTTGAATATCTCAAAATTCGTGCATGAGTTCAAAAATCTGACTTCATATTCTTTTTCAGGGGGCAAAATTGTATAGGAAATGTACTTTCATGCTTTATTTAGACTTATATATTTATGGATACTATCTTTTGAGGATGAACCGGGGAGATGTCTTTGCCCCCATTCCATTCGTATTAGAGGTGTTGTTGGATATTTTTAGATGACTCGTAGACAAAAATAATTTTTCACTACGGGATCAGAAATAATGAGTATCCATGACTAGTTCGCGATGCGGACTGGGCGCGAATAATTGCAAATCTTCCTCTGTATCAAGTCTGCGTTGCATACTGGATGCAGACTAGTTTATCTGGCTCCTTCATTTTCCAGTTTTGCTCAAGGGCATTTGGGTAATAACCCAATGACTATTTAGACGGGAAACCCTCATTCCTTACTCATTTTTCAACCTTAAAGCTCTCTAGAATCTCTCAGATTCCTCTCCAAAACATCATCAAATATCCTACTAAAATTCAAGAATCTCAAGAACTTGCTTTGGATTTCAAGAACCCAATTCAAGCCTCAAGTCCTCCTTAAATCTTTCTTCAAGAAACTCCAAGATTTAGGTATGTGGGTCTTCATCCATGGGTCCTTTCAACTATGTAGCCCAACTCTCTCTTTTTATGAAATTTCATGATTTTAAGGTTAGAAACTTCATGGGTACTTCCTATTATGCATTATATATATGAGTTATGTTTGATTTTATCAAGTATTGATTGATTATCCATGAATATCTATTGAAAGCTTATTCCATAAATTGATTTATATCTATTAAAGCTATGCATGATATCGACTATGAAAACTATAAAAGATTGTGAACTTATAAGATGGAATTCATGGTACACAAATTAAGGTTTTTACTACAATGTTGGTGGATTAATTTGCATGACTTTAAAATGATTTGATTCTACTCCTTCTTGTCTTATACTCTTAAATTGCATGATTTTGAGCATATGTCCATATACCCACCATGTTTGACTAAATTTACATGACAAGAATTTGTATGTTGATGAAATACTATTGCATATTTTGGAAGACAAGTATTTTTATGGTAAATTATGGGCTCCTAAGCATGTAATAAACTCATGAAAAGTTTCTATGATTTGTAAGTAATATGTTGAGCCCTTGTTCTATATTTCAACCCTCTTGTAAGTGTATCATGTCAACATGAAGGGGTCAAGCATGATGTTTATTTTACCCTCATGTGTAAACTAAAGTTCACTAGTAGGGGATAAACATGTTACAATCCCTACCCTTATGTGAAATGTGATGCCTACTAGAAGGGGTCAAGTCTATGCATTATTTTTACCCTCTAGTACAAGGTATACGCCACGTGTAGGGATCAAGTATATTAATGAACTACTCATGCTAAGTTATCATATTTTTACAAGTCATTCATGTTATGGTTAAATTTATGATTATTTCAAGTATTCTGTGGGATTAGACTTCGCACTGAATGAGGCTTAAGGTGGGGGCTTGATCCAAGGGATCCTTATACAAAGTCTTGGTCTCTTACCTATGTGCCACCATAGGATTATGTTATTTTCCCTAAATGAGCTTTACTAATATATCCAACTAGGTCCAGTTACCCATAAAAGATGGGATCAAGTTTGGTTTACCTTGGCAAGTAGAACACTCCTTTATTCGATGTGGAGTGAACATCGAGATTCTAAGTAGTAGCTCGCTTGGTCTTATATGTTGATTAGGTCTACTCCCACATATGTATGTTATGTTATGCAAGTTGATTATCTACATGCATGTTTTAACTCAAACATTGATCATACATGTCATATTGAGCTTATGTCTATTGCTTATGAATATGCATCTTGAATATTATGGCTTATGTCCTTGTTGCATTGCACCCCGCATGCTTAGTATATTCCAAGTACTAATGCATATTTTTTGTCTACATGATCTCACCATGTAAGGACCGAAGCTCCTATCGATCCTCCTCCACGTGGCTAGCTGGATCGTTTGAAGATAGCTTTGGGTGAGTCCTCAATTTTGGGGACAATATCTATCTTACTTTCATGCTTTTTCTAAGACTTATCTGATATTTTTAGATGCTTATCTTTGAGGGTGAGCCCGAAAAATGTCATGACCCCCGCTCCATTCGTATTAGAGGTGTTGTTGGATATGGATATCATGTATTGAGTTTGACTTCTATTATGTCTATGTTATTATGAAAGAATTTTCTTAGTCCCTTACTTCCCTTTATGCTCTTTTTATGTTGATGATGAGATGGAAGTTCCAAGTTCTACTTCCCTTAGACTCTATTGTCACTTGCTTATTGTCTTATTATGCTTCCATAAACAAAGATGTGTAAAATGATATGCTAAGAGGCTTGTTTGGGGTCCCTTCGGGTTCCTCATTCGCCATGTCAAATCTAGGCCCTAGGCTTGGGTTGTGACACAACCCTACTAGGTAATATTGATAATAAATTTTACATGATTTAGGAATGTATATTCATAGTAGTTATTCTCGTTCTATTTCATCTTTTCTTCTTTACTCCTGACTATGCCTTAGACAAGTATAGTCCTTTGGAGACCCTTAGTTAAGGATTGGGGTCTTTTTTCTTGTATGATTAAGGATGAGTATGTTTTTAATAGTGATGTAGGTGAAATTAGACTAGGTTTGAGCATTAGATGATTTGGTATGGACTTTGTTGCCCTTGTAACTAGGTGTGGCCTGTAGTAGGGCTTGATCCATATAGTGTGGTTTGAGATAGTACTCGAGACTTTACTGGCTTGCCATAACCATAACCTTGACTTATTTGCACCTAGTCTTGGATTGGAGCTTATGCTTTTGGAGTAAAGCATCGATCTTAGAGATATTTCTCCCTCTATCTAATTTCAAGTCATTTGCGATTCCTCAAATATATATTAAGCTTTATGCTAGTGATACTTTTATTAAATTATGGTTATTCTATGTTATTAGGATTGATGCTTTATTCGAGGAGTAGTTGGACCCTGAGTTCATCCTCTCTACCTTCATAATAGAGGTAGTGGTATGTTTTCCAATCTTCCGTGCCTCTTTTGGATACTGGTGATGGAATTTGGTTGCTCATTCTCTCTTACTTTGTGGAACTATCTCAATTCATGCATTGATTCATCATTATCATGCACAGAAAGGGAAGTTTTTATGCTAGTAATATAAAATTTGTTTAAAACTCAATTTTAATAGGAGTAGTACCACCTGGATCACCTAATTATCAGATTTTGATACATAGGATACTTTAGCAACATGCTCTATTTTATTTGTGACTATGTAGGCATTTAGGATGATCTTAGTTTTATGAACTTACTAGTGATGCTCCGATACTTATTCCTATATTACCATCGATGGAGATGGTTATAGGACCTGGTTCGGGCCTAGATAGTTTATACAACACTACTTGTATCCTAATGGAACACCCTAGCTAAGAGTATCATTGTACCATATGAGGGTATTGCATGAGTCCTATCTTTCTAGCTGGGCTGGTATCGGTCTATACATGCTGATACACATTATTGATAGATTCTTATGTATATTTTTGCATTCACATGCACCACTTGTCCCCAACATATTGATTGTTGTTTAGCACCCTTGATAGTATGGGATGTTAGTTAGGTTATATTTGTTGCTTGTACCAGTTGGTAGAATTGGATACCTATTGGTTTCATGATCCAAACTAGATCCTAGGCATAACACAAAAATTGAAACCATGAAGGACCATAACTTAGCCATCTTAGTGTATCATCAAGTATCCATACTATAATAAAAGCAACAATCGTAAGATATATAGGGAAAGAGGTATGGGCCTCATATCAAAATCACAAGAAAAAAACAACTTAGTCCAAAAGAGAGATAATATCATAGACTCTTTACATATTATCAAATCATGTCTCTACTAAACGTAGCATAGGCAAGACCTATAAACATGTTCCTAGCTCACCCTCAAAGTAATAAAGTGACATAGTCTCAAAATATTAATAGAATCTATATAATCAAACAAAGATAGAGTATCATTGGCTTGCCCTCGAAGCACGAGGATTTACCATAATATCTTCAATATCCTTCAAAAGATTGCCTCAAGAAGAAGGAGGAACACTAGATCCTATATTTTTAATAATATAGGTAAAATATGAATTAGTACATTGGAATGTACTATGTATATGAGTAATGCATGATATACATAGATATAAGTACATAAAATATGGATAGCATGATCCATAAGTCACAAAATGTAAGACCATAATATCATAGGCATGCAATAAAAGTTGAAGTAAAACATGATCATAAGTTGTGTGGTCTAAACATCAAAGTCATAGAAGGCTTAAAGTAATATAATCATTTTGTTAGAGATTTCTATAACTGATAATAACACTATGTGAGCAATTACATGGAATTCAAAGTAATCCTTACATTGAGAAAAGGCAAGACTACTTACCAAAGTAAACTCCATCGACATTCATTCATTCATTCATAAGGGTCCAAATATGATCAACTAGCGTAGCCTAAAAAAGCAACGAATGGTGACAACATAGTTTTAGATAAGTTGCCACTAGGATTACCTTGGGAAGAAAACCTTCAGCTTCCGGACTGAACCCTACCTCAAGCCTTCTCAGTACTAGGTCAAATCCCATTAATATATCATAATATTGTAATCAATTATAATTTAATCATAATTTTGAGTAAGTGAAAACCATCAATCATATAAAAGTAACTCATAAAAATCTTAGGTGATTCATCAATGTGAGAATTGTCCTTATCACATATGAACCCATCATTAGGTGAGAATTATGCTTTAACTCACATTCATTCATTATTCTTTAATTCATGATTCCTTCATCATTAAAAGGACTTCATAAAGCATCATCGAATAACTTTTCAATAATGTCGAAAGAAGCATTTATCATTCATGATCAACATTCATCATAGACTAGGGATATGTCATAGGTTTAATCTCAAGTCAACTTTAAAATATGCAATTTAACAAAATTATAATTTTAATAGAAATCATCAAATGAAATTATATTTATAATATCCCACATTCGTCATCATGAACCCCAAAAAGCCTTGTAAAGAATACTTGAAAATCATCATAATCACACAATTAGATAATAATTCATGCTTAATTGAATAAATGGACCATAATTGAAGAATAATTCATGGAATTGGATGATAATTAACAATATCTATTATGCGATCATGAAGCCTAGATAGAATTTGTAGAGATTTCATAATAAGATCATCAATTTCATGCAATTGTCATAAATTCATACTAGGATATATTAATAATCATAACCTAAACCATGATTGAAGAAATTGAGTAGAAGTTGAGAAGATCCTTAAAATACATACTTGATTTAGATGAAAATTTGAGAAATTGAAGGAACTCTATAGAAGAAAGGATTCCATGGATGAAAATTCACATACCTTGAGTGATTGTCTTGAAAACATTGGAAGATTCGTGGAGGAATTAACTTGGTCTTTGATGGAATTTTGGTTGAAGGAGAAAAAAGCCTTAAGAGTAATTTTCTAGATAGAAATTTTTTCATAATGTCTGAATTATGGAAGAATATGGTCAATCTGAGGGTTAGAGGGGATTTACAGGATAGGATTTAGTCCCAAAAATCCTCTAGATTCAGTTAATAATGCATAGAGAAAAGTCCAAAGAACCCTCATTTAATTTTAAAATTGTATAGAAAATTTTGAGCTATCATACAATAAGTGTGCAATGCGGAGTGAGTTCATCATAGGTCATTTTTTAGTAAATTGAATTTTTGTCAGATTTGGACTTGGAAAAAATTTGAACCATGTTAGAACCCGTATTTTGGTGTATTGGAACCGTTGTGAAGTTTGGGACTAATGTGTCATTTTTGAAAAAGTTTGGGAACTCAAGTTGAATTTTAAAAACTTAGGTTATTAAGACTTGTACAAGATTATTTTAGTTCTTCCAACACTTAGAATAAATCACAAAGAGCAAAAACAAAGAGCAAAGCAACCTAAAGCCTCGGATTGCAATAGTAGAAATTCAACAATTCACAAATTTTGATTCTACAATTATTTTGACGCTTCAAGCTTGGTATATTGAGTCCCCTAAGTGGCGTGGAGGCATTGGTTGGTCAAGAAAAATACTTGATTTTACGGCTATAACGATTTAGGTCTAGTAAGGGGTTTAAAAGGTATGTAGATTTCTAGCTTTATTTTTGTAAATTAAAGCTTGTATGTGTGTTGATGCATGAGATTGTTTTTAGATGGCATGAATATGATCCTTATGGGGTGCAAGAGGTATTGGGAATTTGGTTATATGTATTTTTGAAGTGGTGGTCAAATTGGGGTCCATGTATATAATTAAATATTATGTTTTAATGTTGGAAGTATACATTTGACGTTTGGGTGATGTAGTATGGTTCTTGGAGTATATAGGAGTACTTGAATATGATAAATATGTATATACATTAGATGCTGCCTATTTTGTAATTGTGATAAAAATGAGGTTCGTTAGTGAAATTAGTGAAGTTATGGCCTTGGGGGAAGGCTTATTATTGGTTGTTGGGTTGTTGTTGTTGTTGTTGATTAATTGAAGCCGAGATGAATTCTCGGGGTGGTCTATTTTAAGGGGAAGTACTGTCGAAATTTTTATAAAATTAGGGGCAAATTTGAGATTTAAGGTTCGATAACGATTATGACTAAATGGAGCCGAGATAGATTCTCAGGGTGGTCTATTTTAAGGAGAAGTGCTGTCGAAATTTAGGGTTTAAAGTTAAAAAAAAGGGGGGATTATAGCTAATTATGAGCGTTATTGTAATTTTTGTAGACATTGGACGTGCAGAAGAGTAAGTTGGAGTGGCTTGACGTTGTGACTGCTCTTCTATTAGCTTGCAGTTATGGTGGATTTGTCAAAGAAGGTATAACTATATTTTCTTCAATGAAAAATGAGAATTGATACTTCTTACTTGTGATGTTTATGAGGACTTGAAAGAAACAGAAAAGGTTGCAGGGAAGTTAATGGAATTAACACCAGAAGTCCGTAAGTTGTAAAAGTATGAGAAGTTTGATACATTTGAAAGGATATATTTTTCTAATCCTTTGAAAAGTCTAAATATGGCTAAAGTTCGTAAGTTGTAAAGGTATGGGAAGTTTGATACATTTGAAAGGATATATTTTTCTAATCCTTTGAAAAGCCTAAATATGGTTTATGTTCGTTCTTTACCATTTTTATTATGCATAATTAACTACATCCTTAGCTTTTGTGTCTTTAAAAATCATGAGTGGTATAAGTTCGAAAGGGAGTTAGTTAGGTTGTGTGTATGTATATACATTGGCTCACAACAACAACTTGTTAGTTCATGTGGGTGAAATATATTTAAGAAATTGAAGTCTACAGATGTATGGAAGAAAGTTATGTTTTGATAATTGAGAAGCATTGCGTATAATTCAGTTTTAGTGAAATATTAAGCATATAG
>DF357800.1:31037-68951 GCA_000787875.1 Solanum virginianum
ACAAGTTAGTGACCCTCCAGCTTAGGATCCCTGACTATCCCTCTTCCTTTGTAATTCGGGCCTAAACGGGCCTTATGTTCGTTTCCTGGTATGCTTAAGGAACTTATTCATATTTTGACTTTTGTGCATCTAAAGTTCGTAAGTTGTAAAGGTATGGGAAGTTTGATACATTTGAAAGGATATATCTTTCTAATCCTTTGAAAAGCCTAAATATGGTTTATGTTCGTTCTTTACCATTTCTATGCATAATTAATTACATCCTTAGCTTTTGTGTCTTTAAAATCCATGAGTGGTATGATTTTGAAAGGGAGTTAGTTAGGTTGTGTGTATGTACATGCATTGGCTCGCAAAAATAGCTTGTGAGTTCATGTGGGTGAAATATATTTAAGAAATTGAAGTCTACAGATGTATGGAAGAAAGTTATGTTTTGATAATTGAGAAGCATTACGTATAATGCAGTTTTAGTGAAATATTAAGCATATAGAAATGGATTGCCACTTTTAACAGCTTTCGCCTTAATTTACTCCATTTTAAGGGAATCTTGAATATTGATGCTAACGAGAACAAGGAAATCTAGAAGTCAAGCTCGTTCATGACACCAAGTTGTGAAAGTAGCAATTCAACCTTGGGGAACTTATTTCTTACTAGGAACATATTTTAACTCCTTGTTGGTTTCTCTCAAGTTAATAGCTAAAGTAACAATATCCGGTAGATGTCTCAAGGTTGTTGCTATCATGGTGATTCAACCATTGTTTTCTAGCGTGATCTTACCTTTAAGTTGACTGTTAGCTCTCAAAATCCCAAGTTTTAAGTCATAAGCTGTCACCTGTCCATAAATGTGTTCATTTACATGTTATAATGGTATTGTTACGACTACATGTTGGTTCTCTGTTTAAAATCAGTTGTTAGAATTTGCTTACATATTCCTTCTCCCAAGATATTACTTACTGGTACAAGTCTTAGAAGTCATGGTTTGTTTGCCTAGTTGTCCAGGGAATCTGTAGGAAAATGGAGAGTGTGAAGTTGAATAGTAGTACTAAAGTTATCTGTACTGTTAGGTTTAAATGACATGTCCGGATTCATGTAATATGCCTTCAAAGTTTGTAAATTGTAAGAATATGTATAACTTGCTAAGTTTTAAAAGAATTTATTCTCTAATAGTTTTGAAAGTCTGAATACCCCGTAGCTTATGATAGAAAGCCCAAATTACGTTGGAATCAGTTTTGAAATGTTCTATAGAAGTGTGTATGATTTAGATTGGGTATAATAATTAGTGGTTCGATCTCAGATATGACTTTGTCCTTGCATATGAATATTTTGCTTACGTTTGAAACTTATGTTTGAGACTTATGATAATGATTATATCCATATGATATGATGTCGTTCACCAGTTCCCAGACCAGTTATGGTCATGTGGATATGCTATATATATATATATATATATATATTCCGATGTAAGCACTATACCTTGTCGCGATCCAGAAATTTGAGCGGTCCAGGATTGGGTTTTGCCTGGACGCGATTCAGAAAATTTGAGCGGTCCAGGACGTATCATTAGTAGGTGTGATTATATGCATTTGACTTCCATACTTCCGTGGTCAATTATTACCCTGGTTTGGATTTTTTGAAAGTAAGCATTTTAATATTTCAGTTATGATTTAAATTACTATGATTCTGATTCAGTTACCACTCCGTTCTACATTCTGTGCATTCTGCTTTACATATTCGGTGCATATTTCGTACTGACCCCCCTCTGCTTCGGGGGGGCTACGTTTCATGCCCGCAGGTACAGACATACAAGTTAGTGACCCTCCAGCTTAGGATCCCTGACTGCAGCTTGAAGTGCTCCGTTTGCTTCGGAGCAAACACTTGGTATATATGCACTTAGTTCTATATTGTGTACTCGTATACATTGAGGGTATGGCAGGGCCCTGTCCCGTTTTCTGATTCTATTTGTTTATATAGAGATCTGTAGACGCCTGTGAGTATGGGTTGTGGTTATGCGCATGACTGTGTACGTATGAGATATATGTTGGGCGGTTTAACTGCAGCGGTGACCTTGTCGCCCTGCACGTATATATACATGTTTGTTGTTTGCTGGGATTCTTCTGTATGCAGGGTTTGGGTAGTCAATAAAACAAAGGAAACTCTGCCGAAATTTTTATAAATAAATTAGCTATTATAATTGAAATCTGGCTTAGTGGATACATCTGGGTGCCCTAATCGGGCACTAGTCACGGCCCATGGGGTTAGGTCGTGACAAACCACCATGGAGCAGGTGTGTGATGTGGCCCTATCATGGACCCTTCTAATTATTGAAATCTTCAAAAATCTTATTTTGCAATCCACTTATTTTTCAAATATTTTACCTTATTGTATCATACCCCAACCTTCAAAACCTTAGAGTATTATGATATCTCCCCCTTGGGAATATTCGTCTTCGAATGACATAAGACTAACTTGAGTAGAGTAGAGTGTGTAATTAGCAGTGCAGCATGAAAGCAATAATACAACTTGGAAACATTTTTCAAAACTATTTTCTTAACTATGCATGCATATAATAGGACATAGAGAGATTTACACTTAGGAATTTGGATGTATGAAGTATGAGTAACTAAGTACCCTAGGTTTGAGGGGAAGGAATGAGGTAAGAGTATTGTTCCATCATGTTTGCTTTCATTTCCCATGATGCACTCTCAATTTGTTGATTTCACCACCAAACGTTGACGAACACGATTTCCTTGTTTCTCAATCTTTTAACTTGGCGATTAAAATTTTCAATTAAAGCTCCTTCATAGGTCAAATTTTTCTAAATGCTCATATTGTCTAAGGGTACAATGGTTGTAACACATCTCAAAAGCCTTAGGGTACCTTAGAATTAATTCCTTGACTAACATACAATTCATTCATTTTTGACAAATTTGAATTCGTATTCTTATTCAAGAGATAAAATTGTGTAGTAAAATAGTCTCCTTTAATTTTAAGTCAACTATATTAATATTTTTTTTTTGCATATTTTTGCCCTTTTCAAGAATGTAGGCAACCTCTAACATCACTGGGAGGTCCATTTTAGTACAAAAGTACCCTACATTTATTCTAAAGCAAAAATAGGGAAGAATTGAACTTCATGAAAAGATGACCTATGTGGGAGCAAGTTTGCGTCATGGACTGGGTTCATTATATTACAAATTTATTCGAAAATTTTTAGATTTAAGTGAGTGCAATTGGGACAAATCCTTGAAATCCCATATACGGGAAAACCTAAAAACTTCCTTTATTTTTTATCCCGATTTCACTCACAAACATTTCCAAATTCCTCTCAAACCCTCTAAGATTTCTCTTTCATGTTCATCTTAATTTCTAGAACGGAGGGACCATTTCATTTTTGTAGGCTAGTCTGGTCTATTGCTCTTCTTCTATTAAAGGACAAGCACCAAGGAGATTCCCAAGCTTTTTAAGACTCTTCTATCTTTCTCAATGCCCTTAAAGTATGTGGGTTTCTTCATCCATATGTCCTTCCATAGAGTCCAATTCCTTTTTAACTAAATCTTTAATTTCAAGATGTTTATTCTTCATATGCATAATTTAAGTTGAAAATTATCAATTACTGATTTGAATATACATGAACATTATCAAGGGTTGATACTATAAATTTATGATATTTAAGCTAAGTTTGTGATGATGCTATGAAGAGCTATGAAGATTTATGGATTTTGAGATGATTTTTATGAATTGTTTTTAAATGGTTTCAAATGATTAAGTCTAATCTCTGTAGTGCATATTACTCTTGAATCTCACTATTTTAAGTCCTTATACATAAACCCAAAATGTTTTGACTAAGGTTATGTGATGAAACATCTTATGTTGATGAAAGGTTTATTTGCAAGATATGTAATTCATGACTGTTTTGAATGATTAAGGGCTAAAGTTTATTATGATTCCATGGGAATGTTATCCAAATTATGAAAGACTATGAAGCCCTTCTATGATGGTACGATGCTATGATTTTGATGAGCTAAACCTATTATGATATTAGGATATACAACCTTATGCATTATATAATTATGATTTAAGTATTCTATAGGATGTTGACTTAGCATCGAAAGGACCTTGGTAGATTTCCATTATCCCTTAACTACATTACCATCATAAGTTTGTAATTTGCATATTGCATAATTTACCAAAATGGGTGGGGTTCCCATAAGGTACATAAAAAATAATAATCGAAAAGGGTGGAGTTTCTGTAAGGCTCTTATAATATATGAACTGATATGGGTAAAATCCCGTAAGGCATTTATAAAGTACTCTCCAAAATGGGAAAGTTCTCGTAAGGTGAGGCTAGTCTACCTTATCAAGTAGACTACTCCTTTTTTAATGTGTAGACAATATCGAGATTTCATGTATTAGCTCACATGGTCTTAAGTGTTAGTTAAGGTCTCTTCCCACATATGTACGTTATGATATGAAATTATGTTTACCTTTCATGTATGTTTTGACTAAGGCATTGATCATTCACGTCATATTGAGCTTATGGATTTTGAATATGATTTTGCATCTTGTCTATTATGGCTTATGATCTCTTTATTACATTGCAGTACATACTTTTTGCCTACATGATCTAACCATGTAAGGACTAGAGCTCCTATCCATTCACCTCCTCATGGCTAGTACGATTTCTTGAAGGTTTTTTACTTGTGGTGAGTCCTCTATTTCAAGGACAATATCCATTTTCTGTCTTGCTTATGTTACGACTTTGTTACTTTGTTATTTACTTTTTAGGGTGAGCCCAGAACATGTTTTGGATCTCATTCACTTATGATAGAGGTATTTTTGGATAACATGATATGTAATGATTTATGCATTGCTTGAGTATCTATGGAGACTTTGCCTTAGTCCCTATCCTATGTCTGATGTTTCTTGTGATGATAATTGACAGGTGGTGAACATTTTAAGTCCCTATATGCCATAGAGTGCATCCCATGATCCCTTTCCCTTAGAATTATATGCTATGCTTGAGATGATAGGAATCCCTTATCCCTTGTCCTATAGAGTGCATCATAAGCCCCTAATTCCCTTAGTACAGATTATTGGTGATTGACCCATGCTTCTTAACCAAGGCTTTGCTTACGTATGCGATGAGGCTTGGGTCATGACTAGCTTGGTATCAGAACAGTATATTTATAAATATCCTCAAAAATCCAACATATCGCATCGAGTAGAGTCTTGTTCATGGTTATGAAGTGCGCCACAATTATGAATAGGAGGCTATGAGGCATTAGGAAGTTACTTACTTTTTCATAATACATGTCATGCCTTAGACCTTGTATTAATTATATAATAATTTTCCTTATACTTCTAGATAATAATAATAACAAAGGATCTTATTCTCGAAGAGGATCATGCCCCTCCTGCCCCTCAAGCTCCCCAAGAGAAAGGGGTTACTTGTGTCAAATATCGGACTGTTGTCACCTTGTTGGGAGAAGCCATAGCCAACCAAGTGTACCAAGGGTCCTAAGCTCCTCATGCTCCCACTCCGGCCTCAAGATTGAGGGACTTCACTAGAATGAACCCTCCGGAGTTTCATGGCTCTACAATGGAGGAAGATCCTCAAGAATTTATTAATAAGGTGTACAAAGTCTTAGCTATCATAGGGGTAAGCTCAGAGGAGAAATCAGAAGTAGTGGCCTATCAAATCAAAGCCTTGCACAAATATGGTTCATCCAATGGAAGATGGAGAGGATGGATAATGAGCCCATTTCTTGGAAGGAGTTCAAAGCCTTCTTCCTTGACTTCTTCTTTCCTATATAACTAAGGGAGAGAAAGATGATAAAATTTATGAACTCAAACAAGGTTCCATGAGTATGAGGGAATTATCCATCAAATTTAACAAGATCTCAAATTATGTTCCTTACTTGGTTGTCGATCCTCGGGTAAGAATGAAAAAATATTTATCAAGAGTATTCGACTTGGTCAATGAAGAGTGTCGAACTTTCATGCTCACAGGGGAGATGGACATATCTCAAGCTTATGATATATGCTGAGAAACTTGAGGGAGAGAAGCTTAGAAACAGGAATAGTGGGGAGTCCAAGAAGGCTTGTTATGAAGATGGATTCCAAGGTTCTAGGGGGTGGTGAAGGTGGTCTCTTCCGACAAGGCCATAAATTTCTAGGCCAAGGGTCATCAAATGCTTAAAACCAAAGGTTCACTAATCATAGGGTGCCTAAAGCTAAAGGTGGTAATGATGGACCAATACTTCCTAAGTGTGGAAGGTGTGGAAAGAACCATCGGGGTAGATACTATCGAGATGTGGGTGCTAGTTTTGGGTGTGGCAAGATGGTCCATAAGATTATGGATTGTCCAAATGATTTGAACAAAGGTAGATATGGTCTTCCTAAAGGATATGGTACCTATGGAGGTCAAGGGGCACAAGGTGGTCAATAAGGGGGTGCTCCACGTAACAATTGGTTCTATGCTCTTCAATGGATACAAGGGGTAGATGAGGCACCTAGTGTTATCACGAGTATCTTAAAGGTTTATAATTATGATGTGTATGTTTTATTGGAACATGACACTCTATCTTTTATTACCCCATTTATTGTTAGCAGGCTTAATGTATGTCTCGAATTGCTGTGTGACCCTTTTGAGATGTCTACCCTCATTGGCGAGTCTATTATTGCTAGAATTCTATAAGGGTTGTCTCGTGTCCATATTATATAAAGTCTTGCCTTGTGATTTTGTTGAACTTGACATGGTAGATTTTGACATTATTCTTGGGATGGATTGGTTATATGCACATCGTGCTTCCATTGATTGTAGAACCCACAAAGTTAGGTTCCAATTTCTTAATGAACCCATCCTTGAGTGGGAAGGATATGATTTAGTGGTTAAGGGTAGATTTATCTCTTGTCTTAAATTTTGGGAATCGACTGCTAAGGGTTGCATTTATCTTCTTGTGAGGGTTAGGGATATTGAGTCCAAAGTCCCTTCTATTGTGTTGGTTCCGATGGTTAATATGTTTCTTGATGTCATTCCCAATTGGTATTCCTCCCAAAAGGAAAATAGAATTAAGTATTGACCTCCTCCTCAACCTATTTCCATCCTTCCCTATCATATGGCCTCGGCGAAGGTGAAAAAGTTAAAGGATCTATTGAAGGTTTTATTGGAGAAAAGTTTTATTAGGTTAGCAAGTACCTTGGTATGTACCGGTGTTGGTTGTAAGGAAGACAGATGACTCACTTAGAATGTGCATCAATTACCGACAACTCAACAAAGTCACCATAAAGGAAAAGTATCCCTTACTGAGAATAGATGATTTATTTTGACTGATTGCAAAGGGCTAGCCATTTTTCTAAGATTGATCTTAGGTTTGGATGTCGTTAAATGAGGGTAAGGGAATGAGATATTCCTAAGATAGCCTTCCGAACAAGGTATGGGCATTTTGAATTTGTGGTGATGTCTTTTGGCCTAACCAATGCTCCAAAAATATTTATGGATCTCATGAATAGGGACTTTAAACCATACTTTGATATATTTGTTGTGGTATTCATTGCTGATATCTTGATTTATTCTTGGAGTGAGGAAGAGCATGTGAGATATTTGAAGGTAGTGTTGCAAACTTTAATAGAAGAAAAGTTATTTGCCAGGTTTGATAAACATGACATTTTGTTGAAAGAGGTTGCATTCCTCGAGCATGTGGTGTTGGGCGAAGGGATCAAGGTGGATCCTAAGAAGATCAAAGTGGTGAGAAACTGGCCTAGGCTCTTGACTCCCACATATATTAGAAGTTTCTTGGAGTTAGCAGTATACTATTAGAGATTTGTTGAGAGTTTTTTTTCAATTGCTTCCGTTTTCATAAAGTTGGCACAAAAGAAAGTAAAATTCTTTTGGACCGACAAATGTGAAAGGAGCTTTCAAATTTTGAAGGACAACCTTATATCTACACCTATTTTAACTCTACTGGAAGGTTCAGAAGGGCTTGTTGTCTATGGTGATGCTTCAAGAATGGGTTTGGGTTGTATGTTGATGCAAAATAGCAAGGTCATTGCTTATGCCTCTAGGTAACTATAAGTGTATGAGCGTAATTATCCTACACATGACCTTGAGTTAGCAGGCATAGTATTTTCTTTGAAAATATGGCATCATTATTTATATGGGGTTCATATAGATGTTTTCACCGTCCACAAGAGTCTTTTATATGATTTCACCTAAAAGAATCTCAATTTGAGGTAAACAAGGTGGTTGGACCTCCTTAAATATTATGACATGATCGTGCATTATGTCCCGAGCAAAGTTAATATTGTGGCGGACATCCTAAGAAGGGTATCCATGGGGATTGTAGCCCATTTTGATGATAGGAACAAAGAGTTAGCAAATGAAGTTCATCGATTGGCTACATTGGGAATTAGGTTGGATAAAATTGAAGATAGAGGTTTAATGGTTCTAGATGGTTCCAAATCTACTTTTATTGAAGAGGTCAAATCCAAGCATAATCTAATTCCCTCTTTGGTTGAATTGAAGGCATTGGTAAAAGAGGGAAAGGTAGAGGTTTTCTCCCAAGGGGGAGATGGTGTCCTTAGGCATCAAGATAGGTTGTGTGTACCAAATGTTGATAGGTTGAGGGACTTGATTTTGTAAAAGGCTCATAATTTATCTTATTCCATTCAGCTTGTTTCTACAAATATGTATAGTGATTTGAGGGAAGTATATTGGTATCAAAAGAGACATTGCAAAGTTTGTAGCCAAATATCACAATTGTCAATAAGTAAAGACCAAACATCAAAAGTCGAGTGGCCTAGCTCAAGACATAGAGATTCCTAATTAGAAGTGAGAAGAAAACAATCTGGACCTTTTGATTGGTTTGCCTAGGTCCAAGAAGCAATTGATTGTATTTGGGTTATTTTTGGTAGAATGATGAAGTCAGCTCATTTCCTATCGGTTAAGACAACCTATGGTGTCAAATATTATGCTAAATTTTATATCCATAAATTGGTTAGATTGCATGGAGTTCCATTATCTATCATTTCGGGCCGTGGTGTCCAATTTACCTCACTTTTGGAGAACTTTCCAAAGAGGCTTTGGTACCAATGTCAAGCTTAGTACAATATTTCACCCACAAATAGATGGTCAAGGTGAAAGGACCATTCAAACCCTTGAGGATATGCTTAGAGCTTGTGTGTTTGAATTCAAAGGTAGTTGGGATAAGCATCTCCTACTCATTAAGTTTGCTTACAACAATTGTTACCACTTTAGCATCAGGATGACACTATTTGAGGTCTTATATGAGAGGCCTTATAGATCCCTAGTCAGGTGGTTTGAAGTAGGAGAAATGGCTTTGATAGGTCACGATTCTATTTTGAAAGCCTTCGAGAAGGTGTGGTTGATAAGAGAGAGATTAAAGATGGCTCAATGTTGGAAAAAATCTAATCCTGACATTAAGAGGAGAGATCTTGAGTTTAAGGTGGACAATTCGGTGTATTTAAAGTCTCACCCATGAATGGATGTAGTTCAATTTGGAAAGAAGGGAAAGTTAAGCCCTAGGTATGTAGGGCCTTATATAATTTTGAGGCGTGTTAGTGAAGTTTCTTATGAGTTGGAGTTGCCTATGAAGGTGAGTATAATTCATCTGGTCTTTCATATGTCTATGTTGAGGAAGTGTCTAGGTATCCCAAGCTCCATTGTATATTTAGAGGTAATGAACATGGAAGAGAACTTGACTTATGAAGAAGTTCTGGTTGAGATATTAGATAGGCAAGTGAAGAGATTGAGGAACAAAGATGTAGCATCTGTTAAAGTCCTTTGCAGGAATCAACTAGTCAAAAGTGCTACTTGAAAAGTGGAGGCAGATACGAAGAAATGATATCCTTATCTTTTTCACTCTATTCAAGCCTAAGGCAATAAGTCAATCATGTCTATGGTGTCAAGTCAGGTAATTTATCCCTTTATGTCATGTTGCACGTATACGTACTCATAGTAACATGTTTTGATAGTATTTGATATATAAGTTTGAGATTTCACAAAAATGATGTTTAAATTGCATTGATGCATTTAGGTTGGGACTGGAAATTGTTTGTTTACTCCTTTCAAGTATATTTTCATAATAGTCAGGGACGAATATTCCCAAGGGGGAGATATTATAACACCACTCAAGAGCTTTAGGGTACCTCAAAATTGATTCCTTGAATAACGTAGCATCCGTTTATTTTTTGGCAAATTTGAGTTCATATTCTTGTTCAGGAGGCATAATTATGTGAAAAAATGGTCTCCTTCGATTTTTAAGTCAATCGTATCGAAAAATAACTTTTTTACATGTTTTTGCCCTTTCCAAGAAGGTACATGACCTCTCCATGTCATGGAGAGGGTCCATTTTAGTATAAAAGTGACATAAACTCATTCCAAGGCAAAAACATGGGAAAATTAAACTTCGTGCAAAATGACCTATGGGGGAACAAGTTCGCAACGCGGATTAGGTTCACTATACTACAAATTTTGTAGAAAATTTCTAGATTTAAGTAAGGGCAATTGGGATAAATCCCTGAACCTGTATATACAGGAATCCTTAAAAATTCTTTCATTTTAAGCCCCATTTCACTCACAAACACTCTCAAATTTCTCTCAAATCCTCTTAAGATTCCTCTTCCATGCTCATCTTCATTTATTGGGCTTCAAGGTTCTTCCATTAAAGGACAAGCACCAAGGTTATTCCCAAGTTTTTACAAGACTCTTCCATCTTTCTTAAAGCCCTAACAGTATGTGGGTTTCTTCATCCATAGGTCCTTCCACCCATGGAGTCCAAAACCCCTTTTAACTAAATCTTTAATTTCAAGACTTATTTCTTTGTGGATACATGCTATTATTCTTTATTTTCTTGATTTAAGTTGGAAATTGTCAATTATTGGTTTGAATATGCAAGAACACTTATCAAAGGTTGATACTATGAATTGTTTTATGATATTTAAGCTAAGCATGTTATGATGTTATGAAAAGCTATGAAGATTAATGAATTTTGACATGATTTTTATGATACCCTAACTAGGGTCTTACATTAATGGTGGTGGGTTATTTTTAAATGGTTTCAAATGATTAAGTTTTATCTCCTTAGTGCCTATTACTCTTGAATCTCATTATTTAAGTCCTTTTGCATAAATCCACAATGTTTTGACTAAGGTTATGTGATGAAATATCTTATGTTGATGAAAGGTTTATTAGTAAGATATGCAAGTCATGAATGTTATGAATGATTAAAGGCTATCAAGTATGTTATTATTCCATGGGAATGTTATGAAAATTATGAAAGATTATAGAGTCCTTCTATGATGCTATGATACTATGATTTTGATGAACTGCTCTTATTATGTTATTAAGATTTAAAAGCTTATTCGTGATATGATTACGATTATGATTTAAGCACCAAGAGGACCTTGGTAGACTTCCATTGTCCATTAACTACACTGTCGTAGTATGTTTGTGATTTGTGTATTGTATGATTCACCAAACAGGGTGGGATTCTCGTAAGGTACATGCAAAATAATAATCGAAAAGGGTGGAGTCCCCATAAGACTCTTATCATATATTAACCGAAATGGGTAAAGTCCCCATAAGGCATTTGTAAATCACTCTCCCAAATGGGGAAGTTCCTGTAAGGTGAGGCTAGTCTACCTTGGCTAATAGACTACTTTTTTTCGGTGGGGAGGCAAAATCAGGTTTCTATATATTAGCTCACATGGTCTTAAGTGCCAACTAAGCTCTCTTCTCACATACGTATCCTATTTTATAAGATTATGTTTACCTCCCATGAATGTTTTGACTAAGTCATTGATCATTTATGTCAGATTGAGCTTATTTCCTTTAAATATTATTATGCATCTTGTCTATTATGACATATGATATCTTGTTTCATTGTATTTGACATACTTAGTACATTCCAAGTACTAATACATATGTTTTGCCTACATGATCTAACCATGTAGGGACTGGAGCTCCTATCCATCCACCTTCTCGTGGCTAGTACGATTTCTTAAAGACTTTGCTAGTGGTGAATTCTCTATTCCGAGGACAACATCTATTTTCTATCTTGCTTATATTAAGAATTTGCTACTTTTTTATTTACTTTTGAGGGTGATCCTGAAACATGTCTTAGGCCCATCCCACTTTTTATTATAGGTATTGTTTAATGACATGATATGTATGATTTATGCAACACTTATGTATCTATAGGGACTTTCCTTTAGTCCTTATCCAATGTTTGATGTTCCTTGTGATGATAATTGAAATGTGGTGAACATCCTAAGTCCCTATACCCCATAGAGTGTGTCCTATGATCCCTTTCTCTTAGAATTATATGTTGTGCTTTAAATGATGGGAATCCCTTATCCCTTGTCCCATAGAGTACATCCTAAGCTCCTAATACCCTTAGTATGAATTATTGGTGATTGACCTACACTTCCTAACCAAGGATATTCTTAAGATGCTATGTGGCTTGTTTTGGGTACCCTTAGGTTCCCCATTAGCCATGTCACACCTAGGTCATATGCTTGGGTCGTGACAATGACATTCAAATCACCAATATATTTTCTCAATATTGATACATACAATACCGGATGGACCATAGCTAATTTTACTGGAAATCCCAAAATTATAAGCCACTTTACCAATATATTCCAAAACCCTATAAGGTTCCACATATCTAGGACTCAATTTCCCCTTCT
The DNA here is from genome assembly GCA_000787875.1 of Solanum virginianum. NCBI lineage: Eukaryota > Viridiplantae > Streptophyta > Magnoliopsida > Solanales > Solanaceae > Solanum > Solanum virginianum. Next base: position 43,743 of record DF357800.1, read on the forward strand.
TGCCAAAAGGTATTACACCTTTCTTGAAGGATACATTTTGATAGATCCGATTATCCACATTGAATTCAAGATCTCTTTTTCCAACATTGAAATATGACTTTTGGTGGCTTTGGATGGTCTTAAACCTTTCCCTTATGAATAAAGGTATTGTATCCAAATTCAACCAACCATAGATGATCATCTAGGTACCCTTGAAGTCAAGTATGTATGCCCTCAACATATCTTCTGATTTTTGGATTATTCTCCCAATTTGCCCATCAGTTTGAGGATGAAATATGGTGCTTAACTTTACTTTGGTGCCAAGAACACTTTGAAAGGACTTCTAAAAGTGTAAAGTGAATTGAGTACCACAATCCGTAATAATAGACAAAGGCACACCATAAAGCCTCACTAATTTCTGAATATATAACTTGGCATAATCCTCAGCATTATGATATATCTTAACTTGTAGAAGATTGGATGACTTAGTCATTCTATATGCTACCACTCAAATTGAGTCATGCTACTTTTGTGTATGAGGTAAATCCATTACAAAATACATATTCACATCCTCCCACTTTCAAGTAGGAATTTCAATATCTTGGGCTAAACCTCCTAATCTTTGATATTTAACCTTCACTTGTTGGTAATTTAGACATTTTGCCACAAACATTTCTATGTATTTCTTCATACCATTCCATCAATATGATTTCCTTAAGTCTCGGTACATTTTGGTGGATCTAGGATGAATAGAATACCAAGAGGATTCACCCAATATCATCTGCCTTAAGCTATCAACATTTGTAACACACAACCAGCTTTAGTAACGAAGTAACCCATCTCCTTCTCGAGAGAAAACCTCAATATTCTTGTCCACTACTAACTTATTTAACTCCACTAAAGTCATCAACTTTAACTTTGCTATTAATGATGACTCCGCCCTAATGTGCACCAAAATACTACAGAAGCTTGAATCACTAAACCCTACACCCAAATGGGGTAATCGGTGTATGTCCTTAACAAACTCCTTTTTTTCATTCTCAACTTGGGTTGGATACCTATAAACACCATACTAAGTACATGGGACACACTATTTGCTTTGTCTGAATGATGCAATACACTCATGTCATAGTGCTTAAGTAGCTCTAGGTACCTCTTTGGCCTAAGGTTCGAGTCCCTTTAGATAAACACATATTGAAATCTCTTATGGTCAGTAAATATATACACAAGCACCCTGTAAAGATAGTTATTCCATATTTTCAATGCAAACACAACTGCCCTCAATTCAAGATCATAGGTTAAATAGTTTCGCTCATTCACCTTTAGTTTCCTTGAAGCATACAGTATAACCTTGTCATATTGGATCAACACATAACCTAGACCCATCCGTGAGGCATCACAATTAAAAAATTCCATCTAAACTATCGATAATGTCAAAATAAGGGCTAAAATAAGATGGTCTTTCAATGTTTGAAAACTTTCTCAGACTCATTTGACCATTGAAACTTTACCTTCTTTTAGACTAACCTAGTCAAAGGCAATGCAATAGAGGAGAATCCTTCAACAAATCTCCTATAGTATTCAGCCAAACCCAAAAAATTTTAATATCTAAAGTAGATAATGGTCTAACCCAATTCCTTACTACCTCTATTTTCTTTGGATCAACCATAATACCATTATTGGACACTATGTGGCCAAGGAAAGCCACCACCCTCAACAATGATTTACACTTGCTAAATTTGGCAAATAATTGCTTATCTCTCGAGGTTTGGAACACAATTCTCAATTGACCCATATATTCATCTTCACTTTGGGAAGAAACTAATATATCATCAATAAACACCACCATAAACATATCCAAATATGGTTTAAAATTTTGATTCGTCAAGTCCATAAAGATAGTGAGAGCATTTCTCAACTCAAACAACATAATCAAAAACTCAAAATCGTCATACATTGTTCAAAATGCCATTTTGAGAATATCACACTCCCTCACCCTCAATTAATGATAATTGTACTAGAGATTGATTTTTGAAAAGTATTTTGCACCTTGGAGTTGATCAAATAAATCATTTATCCTTAGAATTGGATACTTATTCTTTATAGCCACCTTATTTAACTGTCGGTTGACTATATCTATAGTGACCCATTCTTTTTTCTTACAAACATCATGGATGCACCTAATGGTGATATGATTGGCCTTACGAAACCTCTATCTAATAAATATTTTAATTGCTCCTTTTACTCTTTAAGTTCCATCGGGACAACTCAACAGGAGGGATAGTAATGGGTTGAGTATTGGGGATAAGATCTATACCAAAATCTATTGGGAAATATATTGGAAAACCCATTTATGATGGGGACTAACTCAAGAGTATGAGCTTCAAAATTTATATCCTTAACATTGACTATATGGTAGATACATCCCTTAGAAATTATTTTGATGGTTCTTAAACAAGAAATGAATTGATCCTTAACTATCGAATCGCCACCCTTCCATTCAAGAATAGGCTCACTAGGAAATTGAAACTTGACCATATAGGTTCTACAATCAATGGATGCATGCGAAGTATGGAGCAAATCCATACCAAGAACAATATCAAAATTGATCATATAAAGCTCAATAAGATCACATGGGGGGATTACTTTATAGAAGACCGACACGGGGAACCTTCTATGACTTTCTTGGCTAAGATTGATTCACCAACGGGAGTATATATCAAAAAGGGGTCTCAAAAAATTTCAGTAGTTACTCAAATCTTATAGAAAAATATGGGGTAACAAAAGTTAAGTTAGCACCCGGATCAAGTAAAACATAAACATCTATAATGACCTGGTTGGTCATTTTTGGCATTATCATTAAAAATATTATTTTACCCTTTTATGTGTTGCTTTAGGTCTATTTTGAACTATCTGTATCATTGGAACTGAAATTCTGAGTTTTCAAAATTGAAAATATGAGTATTGGCATTTTTGAAAGCTTAAATTGTTGAAAAATAGAGTTTTTGTACCATTTTGAGTTTCGGGTAAGTAATCAGGGATTCGTCAATTTCATTTGCTCCAAAACATCAATTTGAACTATAAAAAGTTACAGAACTGAACTCAGAGTTGAAATAAAATTTTTAAGCCCAAAGTTGTGATTTTAGTCATTTTCAAAACCAAAATTTGACTTTAGTCAATATTTGGAGTTTGGAAACTTGAATTGGAATTCCAATAGTTCTAGTAGTTTCAGATGGTAAAACTAATGCTAGAAATGGTCTCATAATAATTTTTTGAGTTGTCGAGGGTAGCTTTGATTTTTTGAGTTTTCAACTAGGTTTATCATGTTGCATTAGCAAATGTGGTGATGAGGCCTTGAAACTAAATTCTGATGATTCTATTGAGTCCATATCACTATTTCTTGTATGGATATATACAAAGGTTGTTAAATTCTAATTTTGGATGAGTTTCGAGGGTTGATTTCGAGTAGGGAATTAGACATGGTTTATTGGTTTTTGTTGGTATCTGGAGCAGGTAAGTTCCTTCTCTGCATTCATGGAGGTTTGGGTGAGGTTACTCTCCACATTCACGAAGGATTGGTCTGCATTTGCAGAGTGTATGTGTGTGTGAGTGGCCCCTTCTAGTTCACTCTTCGCATTCATGGGCTGGTCTCCGCGATTGTGAAGGTCATTTTGACCATCATCCTCTGTGTTCGCAGGTCCCACTTGCACTCGCGAAGCACATTTTATAACTAAACAATGTTAAATCCTTAAGTCGCCATTTTCACACTATTTTTGAACTTTCAAAGCTTTAATGAGTGATTTTGAGAAGTGGCTTTCGCAGCTTTAACTTTGGCAATGTTTTCAACACTATATTAATCATTTTTCATAAGTTTTAACTTAATTTTGACCTGAATTTCATGAATTTGAATGCCAAAATTAGAGATTTCTAGATCATGATTTTCAAACTTTAAATGTTAATTTCTCATTCAATTTAAACTTAATTTTACTGAAACTTTCACCCATGTACTCCATTTTTCATATAGAACTCGATTTTAAAGTTAATTGTCATATTTGAGAACTTTAGATTTTAGCCATAAAATTGATCATTTTGCTCCGAAGCCTAATTTATGTGAATATGGATAAGAAAATGCTCCTCTTAATACGTAGTATCTATTGTTGATAATAGTGGATCGATTTGATGATCGTCTTGTGGATTGAGATGACTTCGGCATTAACATAACTTCGACTAACCTTTTTGGTATTGGATTTGAGATATTGATCATGTTTATGTGATAGTTGTGAGATTTAGATTGATTCATGAGTAAATATGTTAATATAATGGGATATTGATGATATTTTTATTTTGATTGACCCAAATCATGATGTAAATTTGATTTCATTGTTGAACTGAGATGAAATCTTGTAAATAATGATGAATTGAGATAAAATGTTACAATACAAAATTTGTGGGACCATTTGGGTAATTTATGTAGTAATTGATGGTTGGTGTGATACCTAAGAGATGTATATGTATAATTGGGATGAGTAAGGTATGGTATAATTGATATTCTTGTATAATTGGGATGAGTAAGGTTTGATATGATCGAAATTCTTGTATAATTGGGATGAGTAAGGTCCAATATCACTGATATTTTTGTATAATTAGGACGAGTAAGGTTTAGTATCACTGATATTCTTACATAAATGGGATGAGTAAGGTCTGGTGTTGTTGATATTCTGGACTATGATATAGTTATGATGATCTAAGACATGATGGTGGTTTGAGCATTAGCTAAGACTCTTGATATTACTCTTATGTGGATATGATAATGCAAGATCATGTATTGGTATTCCTATTTTAATGTCATTATGTCTGCTACATGCATTTCTGGATTGCATCATTGATTTATATCTGTTGTATATAACTTATGGCATCCCTTGACCCGGGTCGGAGTCAAGGGTATTATGCTCCACAATTACCACCTTCTTAACCCGGGTAGGAGGCAAGGTGGGATTTATATCTTATATCCCCTTGACCATGGGCAGGTGGTAAGGACATGGCACTGTGGTACCCCTTCACATGGGTAGTGAAACGACCTAAAAAAGTGCCTAAAAATGTGCCTCAAAAATACCAAATTTGTAATTTCCATATATCTCAAAATTCGTGCGTGATATAAAAAAGTCGACTTCATGTTCTTGTTCAGGGGGCAAAATTGAGTGGGAAATGAGTATAACCTGAATTTTAGAGGACCCGTAGTGAAATTTCATTTCGCCAATATTTCACTTTCCAATGAAGGTACATGTTTCCTCCACGACGTGGAGCTATCGCGAAGATATGTATTTTGCTGCCAGTTTTTCTGTTTTGGTCCAAGGCTTTGGGGTCTTCGGCCTAAGTCTTCCCATGCGTAAAAATACCTATACTTAGCCATATTTCACTTTCATATCATACAAGACATTCCCCAATACTCTCTCAAACCCTTAGATAAATATTTCACCCAAAATTAAGGGTTCCAAACTCGCTTCCGAATTCAAGAAATTCAATCAAGCTTCAAGTCTCCATTCTAATCTTCATCAAGAAATTCTCCAAAGTCAAGGTTTGTGGGTTTCAACCATTGGGTCCTTTCACCCATGGTGCCCAACCTTCCTTTTTACCTAAATTACATATTTCTAAGTTGATTTTTACTTATGAGTCTTCTACTATGATTTTGACTATGAACTATGTCGGGGTTTTATAAAAGTGTGACTATTTAAACATGTTTTGAGCTATGAATCTTTGATCTATCTACAGATTTGATGAAGGGTTTTGATGTATATTTTATGAGGGTGTTACCAAGTATTGGTGGGTGGTTTTATATTGAATTTACTTGCATGATTTCACTCTTGAATTGCATGGTTTTACACTAGCATTGCATACCCACCAAGTGTTTGATAAAATATTTGGTTTAGGGTTCTTGAGCCATTGATAATCTATTGCATATCCTACAACTTTATGATGATGAAAAGATGGTATAAATATGTTGATTTCATAAAAAGTATCTATAGTGTTGGAAGTTGATCAATTGCCTTACTCGGGAGGTTGTAGGCCCGTACAACCATGTTAGGAGGTTTGTACCTCAATTGCCTTGCTCGGGAGCTAGTAGGCCCATGCAACCATGTTAGGCGCTTTGTACCCCAATTGCCTTGCTCGGGAGGTAGTAGGCCTGTGCAACTATGTTGGGGGGTTTGTACCTCAATCGCCTCGCCAAGGAGGTGGTAGGTCTTGGTTACTAATGATGGTTTCTTCCAACATATGTAAAATGTTCTATGTAAGCATGTTTTTCTACAAGCATCATTCATGCATGTCATATTGCTATATGTTTATTTATTGCCTAAGTATGCATTTCGATTATGTTGCCTATCTCTTATTGCATTTCATCCTACATACTTAGTACATTCAAATGTACTCATGCATACTCTATACCTATATGATGTTACCATGTAGGTATGAAGCCCCACTTGATCATCCTCCTCCTACTTATGGCTAGTACTATTTCTCCCAAAGTAAGTTAGTGAGTCCTCAACTCTGAGGACATACTTCTCTTGTTTATGCTATGTATTGACTCCTTTTATGTTGGCTACTTATGACTATGAAAGTGAGCATAGTTGCTTGTCTTGGCCCCCGCTAAGTTCTATATTTAGAGATGTTGTTGGACAAGTTATGTAATGATGCTATGAGTTTGATTCTCTTTGACTCTCTTGATGATTTATGAAAGATGTCTCATAGCCCCGTTTACCCCTATTTACTATCTTTTATTGTTATTTTATTGCTTCCGCTACCAAGGATGTGTAATGATATGTTAAGACGCTTGCTTGGGGTCCCTTCGGGTTCCCCATGCACCGTGTCATGTCTAGGCCCTAGGCTTGGGTCGTGACAAACTTGGTATTAGAGCACTAGGTTGTTAGTGGTCCTCAGCAGTCCAATGCAATGTGTCGATTGAAGTTTTATTCATGGTTATGAAGTACGCCACGACTATGAATAAGAGGCTATGAGGCGTCTTAGAAAATATTTCTCTTCTTTTGATCTATGTCGTGCGATAGAGTTAAGTCCCCTAATGCTTATTTCTTTTTTTAATCATAGCATTTCAGAATATGTCTCAAGCTACTCAGGACTATGATATATCAAATGCGGAGGTTCGCAATGCTCTATAGGTATTGGCCAAAGCGGTGACAAACTTGACAACTCAACTCAAACAATAAGTGAATGCCCCGAACACTTCAAGTGGTAAGATGAGGAAGAGAAAGGGGAAGGAGGACAAAAGGGCTCATTTTGAAGGAAAATTCCAAAGTCGCAAAGGTGGGGGTGGTGTGGTGCCATATGCTAGGTGCCTAAGATGTGGTAGATGCCATGATGGCCCATGCTTGAAGGGTACGAATGCTTGTTATGGTTGTAGGGAGATGGTTCATAAGGTAAATGATTGTCCGCGTAAATGCATCAAGGATAAAGGTGGTGATTTTGATCAAGGTGAAGATGATGGTGGACAAGCTCCTTCTACATACAACAAGTGTGTAAGGTACCACTTGAGAGATTGCTTAGCCGGTTCGAGTGTATGTTTTGGGTGTGGTGGAGTAGATCATAAGATGAGGCATTATTTGTGGGTCCCTAAAGGTCATAAGGTTGGTCATCGATATTCTCAACCATACCCCTCTAGGGATCGCTAGCTTGGCATGGTACTTTGTAGGTAAGTTGAGGATCTTGATTTTATGGATCCGGGTTCCACTATTCCTTTCATTATTCATTTTGGTTGCTAGTGGACTTCTTGTGTTCCCCGAGTTGTTATGTGAGCCTTTGGTGTCTACCCCCCCCCCCCATGTTGAGCCTATTGTTGCTCAAAAGTTCAAAGATATTGTTCCATGGTCATGTTGCATTTAGGTCTTGCCTTCTGATTTTGTTGAATTAGATGTGGTATATTTTGAGGTCATTCTTGGGATGGATTGTGACATGCATATTGTGTTCCCATTGATTATAGGACCTATAGGGTTAGATTCCAATTCCCTAATAAATCTATTCTTGAGTGGTAGTGAAAAAGTAAGCCTATTTCTTATCTTGGGGTACAATTGATCCCTAAGGGTGGCATTTATCATCTTGTAAGAGTTAGGGGTATTGAACCTAAGTGGTGATAGACGAGTTCCTTGATGTCATTCCTAGTGAACTTCCCGGTGCTGTTTGTATAGAAGAAGGTTGGTTCCCTTAGAAAGTGTATTGATTACTAGCAACTTATTAGGGTCACCATAAAGAATGAGTACACTCTCCTAAGGATTTATGATCTATTTGACCAACTTCAATGGGTTAGTCACTTCTCTAAGATTGATCTTTGGTTCGGGTTTTGTCCCCAATGGAGGACGAGGGTAGATGATATCCCTAGGTACCCTTTTGGGCTAGGAATAAGCATTTTGAGTCATGGTGGAGTTGATTGGTTGACCTACACACCGACTATGTTTATGGGTTTCATTAATAAGGTCTTAAACCCCTACCTTGGCATATTTGTGGCAGTATCTAGTGATGAAGTATTGATTTATTTAGAGTATGTGGCCTATTTGGGGGTAGTGTTGAAAATCTTGAGGAAGGAGAAGTTGTATCCTAAGTATGATTAGTGTGAATTTTGGTTGAAGGAGGTTGCCTTTCTAGGACATGTGATGTCAGGGGATGATATTAAGGTGAATCCCAAGAAGATGAGTGAGATTAGAATTGGCCTAGACCATTGACCCCATCAGAGATTAGAAGTTTCTTGGGCTTAGCGGGTTACTACCGGAGGTTTGTGAATGGGTTCTCTTTTATTACTTCTCCCATGACTAAGTTGACCTAAAAGAAGGCTAAGTTTGGGTGGACCGATGAGTGTGAAAAAAGTTTCCAAACCTTGAAGGATAAGCTTGTCTCCATACCTATCTTGTCTCTACCGGAAGGATTGGAAGGGTTTGTTGTGTATTATGATGCCTCCTGAATTGGTTTGGATTGTGTTTTGATGCAAAATGGTAAGGTGATAGCCTATTATTCTAGGCAACTCAAAGTGCATGAAAAGAATTATCCTACTTATGACCTTGAATTGGTCGCAGTGATATTTGCTTTGAAATTTTGGCATCATTATTTGTATGGGGTGCATAGTGATGTATTCACTGATCATAAGAGTCTCCAATATGTGTTCACTCAAAAAGATCTTAGCTTGAGACAAAGAAGGTGCTTAGAATTTCTTAAGGATTATGACATGAGTGTGCAATATTATCCCAGTAAGACTAATGTTGTGGTTGGTGCTTTGAGTAGGGTGTCCATGGGTAACCTAGTTCATGTTGATGGTGGTAGCAAAGGGGTGGTTAGAGAGGTCCACCGGTTGGCTAGATTGATGGTTAGGTTGGGAGAAGTTGACTATAGTTGTATCGTGGTTGTTGGTGGTTCAAAATCTTCCTTGGTTGATGAGGTAAAAGCAAAGCAAGATCTTGATCACACCTTGTTAGAACTGAAGTCTTTGGTGAGCATTGGCATGGTGGAGGTTTTCTATTAAGGGGGAGATGGTACCCTTAGGTACCAAGGAAGGTTGTGTGTGCCTAGTGTTGATGACTTGAGAAAGAGGGTTCTTAATGAGACTAATAATAGCTATCATTCTAGCATTGGTATGGCTTCTTTTGAGGCCCTCTATGGTAGGCATTATAGATCACCGGTTGGGTGGTTTGAAGTGGGAGAAATGTCTTTGATGGGTTCGGATCTGGTTATAGAGGCTATGGAGAAGGTGAGGTTGGATAGGGAAAGGTTGAAAATATCCCAAAGTCATCAAAGGTCCTATGCCAATATGAGGAGAAAGGAGCTTGAATTTAAAGTTGGTGATTGGGTCTATTTAAAGCTTTCACCTATGAAGAGTATAGTCCGAATTGGCAAGAGAGAAAATTGAGTTTAAGCAATCAAAGATGTGTAATGATATGTTAAGAGGCTTGCTTGGGGTTTCTTTGGGTTCCCCATGCGTCGTGTCAGGTCTAGGCCCTAGGCTTGGATCATGCCAGCTAGGTAGTGAGGTTGAGGTATTATGATATTACCTCTTGCTTCTAGGTTGAGGGGATGTGTTGGTGACACTAGTGCTATAGAACTCTTTGAGGTTGTTGGTGTTGTGGAGGATATGTTGGCTTAGGAGATGACCCCGGTGGGGATATTGTATGGATGGATGGAAAAAGGTTGACTAGTAAGGATGTGGTGTTCGATAGTCTCTCTCGGGGAGCCAGAGCAGGCATGGAGAAGCAATATCCATACCTCTTTCATTCTATTCAAGCTTGTTATAACACGTTAACTCCTTTTTATGATTCCAAGTCTTAAGTTTCAGTCTTTATGTCTTTTGCATGCATTCATGTTTAAATTGGCAAGTTTATGGTAATTTTGATACTTATGTTGAGATTTTTGAAAATGGTGTTTAAGTGCATTATTGCATTCTTGCTGGGGCTGATTTCTTCATGATTACTCTTCTTATATACATCTCTTTGACATTCGGAGACGAATGTTCCCAAGGAGGAGATATCGAAATGGCCCCAAAAAGTGCCCAAAAATGTCCCTTGAAAATGCCCAAATTCGTAATTTCCATATATCTCAAAATTCATATATTATTTCGAAATCTGACTTTTTATTCTTGTTCAAGGGCCAAAAATTGAGTGGCAGATAGGTATAACATGAATTTTGGAGGACCCATAGAGAAATTTCATTTCGCTAAAATTTCACTTTCCAGTGAAGGTACGTGTTCCCTCCGCGATGCGGAGCCATCACGGAGATGTGTATTTTGCTGCCAGTTTTTCTGTTTCGGTCCAAGGCTTTGGGGTCTTGGGCCTAAGTCTTCTCATGCGTAAAAATACCTATACTTAGCCATATTTCACCTTCATATCATACAAGTCATTCCCCAATACTCTCTTAAACCCTTAGATAAATATTTTACCCAAAATCAAAGGTTCCAAACTCACTTCCGAATTCAAGAAATTCAATCAAGCTTCAAGTCTCCATTCCAATCTTCATTAAGGAATTCTCCAAAGTCAAGGTATGTGGGTTTCAACCATTGGGTCCTTTCACCCATGGTGTCCAACCTTTTTTTTTACCTAAATTACATGTTTCTAAGTTGATTTTTACTTATGGGTCTTCTATTATGAATTTGACTATGAACTATGTTGGGGTTTTGTAAAAGTGTGACTGTTTAAGCATATTTTAAGCTATGAATCTTTGATCTATCTTCAGATTTGATGAAGAGTTTTGATGTATATTGCATGAAGGTGTTACCATGTGTTGGTGGGTGGTTTTATATTGAATTTACTTACATGATTTCACTCTTGAATTGCATGGTTTTACACTAGCATTGCACACCCACCAAATGTTTGATAAAATATCTAGTTTAGGGTTCTTGAGCCATTGATTATCTATTGCATATCCTATGACTTGTATAACTTTACGATGGTGAAAGAATGGTATAAATATGTTGATTTCATGAAAAGTATCTATAGTGTTGGAAGTTGATCAATTGCCTCGCTCGAGAGGTAGTAGGCCCGTGCAACAATACTGGGGGGGGGTTTGTACCTCAATTGCCTCACACGGGAGGTAGTAAGCCCGTGCAACCATGATGGGGGCTTTGTACCCCAATTGCCTCACTCAAGAGGGAGTAGGCCCATGCAACCATATTGAGGGGTTTGTACCTCAATTGCCTCACTCAGGAGGTAGTACGCCAGTACAACCATGTTGGGGGGTTTTGTACCCCAATTGCCTCACTCGGGAAGTAGTAGGCCAGTGCAACCATATTGAAGGGTTTATACCTCAATTGCCTGGCCAAGGAGGTGGTAGGCCTTGGTTACTAATGATGGTCTCTTCCTACACATGTAAAATGTTCTATGTAAGCATGTTTTACTACAAGCATCAATCATGCATGCCATATTGCTATATGCTCATTTATTGCCTAAATATGCATTTCAATTATGTTTCCTAGTTCTTGTTGCATTGCATCCTACATACTTAGTACATTCACACGTACTAACGCATACTCTATGCCTACATGATGTTACCATGTAGGAACCAGAGCCCTAGTTGATCATCCTCTTCCTGCTCGTGGCTAGTACGATTTCTCCCAAAGCAAGTTGGCAAGTCCTCAACTCCAAGAACATACTTCTCTTGTTTATGCTATGTATTGACTCCTTTTATGTTGGCTACTTATGACTATGAAGGTGAGCTCGGTTTCTTGTCTTGGCCCCCGCTAAGTTCTATGTTTAGAGGTTTTATTAGACAAGTTATGTAATGATGCTATGAGTTTGATTCTCTTTAACTCTCTTGATGTTTTATGATATGAAAGATATCCCATAGCCCTGTTTTCCCCTATTTACTATCTCTTATCGTTATTTTATTGCTTTCGCAATCAAAGATGTGTAATGATATGTTAAGAGGCTTGCTTGGGGTTTCTTTGGGTTCCCCATGCGTCGTGTCAGGTCTAGGCCCTAGGCTTGGATCATGCCAGCTAGGTAGTGAGGTTGAGGTATTATGATATTACCTTGACCACGGGTAGGTGCCAAGGCTATTAAACACTTGGCATATGGATTGATGAGTTGAGTATTACCTTGACCACGGGTAGGTGCCAAGGCTATTAAACACTTGGCATATGGATTGATGAGTTGAGCATCACATTCACATTTATTGATGTATAGTACTATGGGTTATTGAGGATTCCTTAGCTCATGATTATGTATTTATTTAACTATGTACTAACCTTTTTGGATGCTGGGATTGAATATTTCATTATTGCATATTTATTTCAATTTCTCTTATCCAGCTGGTTGAACCTACTTGGTATATTTCAGTGTGCTCACCCCTACTTTGTTCCTCCATGCAGATCGAGCACAGCGACCTATATAGGATAGCTGATTCACTGTAGTTGATCTTTTTTTAATCCTACCAGATCCTTCTGGTGAGGCTTAGACTTCAAGTCACCATGGCTCCTTAGGGTTTTCTTTATTATTTTCTTTCAGACTTTGCATCAGATATCATTCTATGAGACAACTTTGTATTCTATGTTAAAATAGTCGTATTTACTCTTCAGTACTGTATAGGATGCTCTTTTACTCATTACGCTAGATTTTTTGAGATTTGTTATACTATATGAGTTGTTTCCCCTTTATTTGGTCTTTCTTTAGTTGTGATCTGATTTTGGGTCATGACAAGTTTGGTATTAGAGCTCTGGTTCATTGGGCTTGTAAGTCAAGAGTAGAGTGTCTAGTAGATTCTTATGGATCGGTGTGTAGATGTCCACACCTATCTTGGAGAGGCTATGGGGCACTTGATAGGAAAGACTTTCACATCTTGCTTCCATTCCTGTGTTTCCTTGGGTTACCAACTTTGAAAATGTCTAATCTACTCCCTTTGTGCAGATACTAATTACCAAATCCCATCGATCAGTGGGAGAGCCTGAGGAGACTGATGTGGCTCCTCCTCGAGGTCGAGGCAAAGTTTGGGATAGGGCCAGGGGTTGAGGCATTTCTAGAGGTGCAGCTCTGCCTAGGGGGCATACTAGATTGACTTCTCTAGATCCTGTTTATGAGCTAGAGGGGCCTGTAGATCCTATTCCACTGCCCTTAATCCCAGAGACCAGACCCTCAGTTTAGGAGTTACTTTTGAGAGTATTGGCTAGATTGGAGAGAGTACCTCCCAATGTACCTGTTTCTACAATACCAATTGGTCCATCCATAGCTCAATCTGAGCCAACCATGATTCGTACTGGTCCTTCTTCAGTTCCAGCAAATTCTCCTATGACCTCTATAGTTCACCCCTAGGCATATAGGCCAAGTTTCGGTTCTTAGTTCTAGAGTTTGGTTGTTGCTCTATCTATTGCACTGCCCTTATTTATGGTGCCACCATCTTCTATTAGTCCAGCCATGTCCACAGCAGAGCAGAAGAGCTTTGAGGGGTTTGTGCGATTGGCTTCTCTGCGATTCGATGGCATCCCTGGTGATAGAGCTTGTGATTTCTGCTGGAGTGCCAGGATCGATCATGTAACCTGGCTATTCTTGAGTTGCATAGGGTTGCCTATACTTTGTACCAGTTCACTAGCCTTTCCAACGATAAGTGGAGCTCAGTGGTATCTGTCGACCTGTTAGATCTCCAGCTATGACCTTGGGGTAGTTCGTAGAGATATTTTAGAGAGGTTCATGCCATATTACCTCCGAGATAGCTGCCAAGATGATTTGATAGGCTACAATAGGGTTCTATTTTTGTTTTTGATTATGAGGCTAGATTTCGCACATTGTCCAAGTAAGACTTCTCCAGCATCCCTAATGAGTTTGAGAGGATTTTGTGCTTTGCGAAGGCATTGGCAGGGTATCTTCATGAGGCTACTGCTTCCCTGGTTCTGGCTGAAGGCACTTTTTTGAGTATTATGGATCACACTCTCATGATAGAGTGCATCAAGCATGATAGATAAGGTGGCGAGAAGAGATTTTGTTAGCATGGTCAGTTTAGAGGACTTTACCTCGGGGTAGAGGATTTCAAAGACAAAGTCATCAGGTTCAGGCAATTGAGGAAACTCTTTCAGCTTTCGAAATTGGTGACAGGTCTAGGCCTACTCAGATAGGCTGTGATAGCTCTCTTGGTTTAGCTAGACATAGTGGTTCTTCGACACAGTCATCTTAGAGGCAAGACCCCAAGGCTTGCTATATTTGTGATGTGGTTGGGCAGTTCACCAACTGTTGTCCATATCAGGTGTTTCCTACTCAGACTTTAAGACCTCAGATAGTAGTCAGAGACACCTCTTATGGCATGAGTAATACTATAGGAGGTCATGGTACATGAAGAGATAGATCTCATGGAGGCCCATATGTTAGTAGTGGTCATGAAGTTTGAAATAAAGTCTCAGATAGAGATGAGGCAGATGCATCTGATAGGATCATCATAGGTATGGTTCTAGTGTACCATCATTCAGCTTTAGTTTTATTTGATCCAGGCTCTACTTTTTCCTATGTGTCGGCTTATTTTGCTTTTGACATTGATATGATGTGTGAGTCATTTGCCGAGCCTATCTGTATATCCACCCCAGTAGGTAAATATTTAGTACTGAAACAGGTATATCGGGGTTATGTTATGACTTTTATGGGGAGAAATACTATTGTTGATTTGATAATATTGGATATGGTAAACTTTGAAAAGATATTGGGAATGGACTAGTTATCGCCTTATCATGCTATTCTTCACTGTCAAGCAAAGATCGTGCTCTTATCTTGGCCCAACTAACCTCAGTTGATATGGATTAGAGCACCTAGTCCTATCCTAAGGGTGCTATTTCTTATATGCATGTTTGTCGGCTGATAGGGAAGGGGTGTTTGGCATACTTAGCACATGTCCAGGCTACTTCTCAGGAGTCCCCATCATTGGAGACTACCAGGGTTGCTAGAGAGTTTTTTGATGTATTTTCGACTGACTTACCTGGTGTCCCTCTAGATCATAATATTGACTTTGCTATTGATGTGGAGCTGGGCACTAAGGCCATCTCTTTTTCCCTTATCAGATGGCTCCGGCTGTGTTAAAGGAGTTGAACAAACAATTGGAAGACTTGTTAAAGAATGGCTTTATTTATCTAAGTGTGACTCCTTGGGGCGCTCTTGTATTATTTGTGAAGAAGAAGGATGGCACTATACATATGTGTATTGACTACCATCAGTTTAACAAAGTGACAATCATGAACAAATATCCCTTGCCTCGCATTGATGATCTTTTTTTCCAATTTCAAGGTATCTCAGATTCTCTAAGATTGACTTGAGGTCCCATTATCATCAGTTGAGAGTTCGGGAGTCTAACATCCTGAAGATAGCTTTTAGGATCCATTATGGGCATTATTAGTTCGTAGTTATGTCATTTGGATCAACAAATGCCTCGACTGCTTTTATAGAGTTGATGAATTGAGTGTTCAAGCCTTATTTGGACATCTTTGTGATTATGTTCATAGATGATATCTTGGTTTATTCCAAAAGTGAGGTCGATCATGTTCCAGCACTTAAGGACCGTACATCAGCGATTGAGGGAAGAAAAGTTGTATGCAAAGTTTTCAAAATGTGAGTTTTGGCTTAAGACTGTTGCATCTCTTGGCCATGTCATGTCAAAAGAGGGTATTATGGTTGATCACACTAAGGTAGTAGTGGTTCGTGAGTGGGCTAGGTCTACTTTTGTGACTGAGAATTAAAGTTTCCATAGTTTAGCGGGGTATTATCGGTATTCTGTGTAGGGTTTCTTATCTGTAGCATCCACATTGACTAGATTGACTCAAAAGGTTATGGCATTTCAGTTTTTGAATGATTGTGAGATAAGCTCCTGAAAGATCAAGGATTTGTTGACTTTTGCATCGACTCTTGCCTTACCCGAGGAGGGAGTCCCATTTGTAGTATATTGTGATGCTTGTGGTGTGAGTTTGGGTGGTGTATAGATGTAGAGGGGGAAGGTGATAGCCTATGCTTCTAGATATCTAAAGTTGCATGAGAGAAACTACCTTACCTATGACTTAGAGTTGGCTATGGTTGTGTTCAGGTTGAAATTGTGGTGACATTATCTGTATGGGTGCATTGTGAGATCATTGCTGATCGCTGGAATCTCAAATACATCTTTTCTCAGCCTAATATGAACATGAGATAGCGAAAGTGGTTAAAGGTAGCGAAAGTGGTTAAAGGTTCTTAAGGACTGTGATATCTCTATTCTATATCACCTCGGGAAGACCAATGTGATGGTATATACTTTAAGCCAGAAGGTTACTAGTATGGGGAGTTTCGCATTATTGAGGGTGGAGGAGAGGCCCTTAGCTTTGGAGGTTCAACCTCTTGCTAGACAGCTAGTTCGTTTGGATATTTCTTTTCCTCTGAGTATTTATGCCTTTGTTGAGACTAAATATTCTTTAATTGATCAGATATGTGCTCATCAGTTTAAGGATCCCAGATTGTACATGATTCATGACAAAGTGTTGAGAGGTGAAACCAAGGCAGCTATTATTGACTCTGACAGTGTACTGAGGATAAATGGTAGAGTTTGTGTGCCTAAGGTTGGAGAGTGAGTAAGATTAATATTAGAAGAGGCCCATTATGCTAGATATTCCATCCATCTGAGTGTGGCAAAGATGTACCATGATCTAAAACAACATTATTGGTGGTTTGGTATGAGAAGGGACATAGCTAAATTCATAACCAAGGGTTTGAATTGCCAACAAGTCAAGTATGAGCACCAACAGCCAGGTGGATCGATGCAAAAGATGCCCATCCCCGAGTGCAAGTAGGAGAGAGTGACTATGGACTTTGTTACAGGTCTACCCATGGGCTTAGGCAAGTATGATTCAGTTTGGGTAGTTGTGGATTGGTTGACCAAGTTAACTTACTTCTTACCAGTGAAGACTAGCTACAATGCAGAGCAGCTAGCTAGGTTGTACATCTGGGATACTGTCAGATTGCATGGTGTGCCAGTGTCTATACTATCAAACAAAGGATCTGTGTTTACTTCCTACTTTTGGCAGGCTCTACTACATGGTTTAGGGTACTAGTGGATTTGAGTTCAACTTTTCAACCTACAGTCAGTCAGAGAGCACCATTCAGGTGTTGGAGGACAAGTTTAGGACCTGTGTTATGATTTTGGGGCCCGATAGGACAAACACTTATCATTGACAGAGTTTTCATATAACAATAATTACCATTCTAGCATTTAGATGACACTATTTGAGGCCTTGTATAATTGGAGGCGTAGATCACCGATCGAATGGTTTAATTCAGATATAGCCGAGGTGTTAGGTGTCACGACCTAAGCCTAGGGCCTAGACGTGACACGGCAAATGGGAACTCGAAGGGAACTCAAACAACCTTCTTAGCATATCAATCACACATCCTTGGCACGAAAGCAAATTAAACAACAACAAGAGATATAATAAAAAGGAAAGTAGGACTAAGGAAAATCTTGATATTCATAGGGGCATAAAAGAATCAAGCTCATAGCATAAGTACATCATAATATCCAACAACACCTCTAACATGGAATGGAGCAGGGGCCAAGATACTTTCCGAAACTCGTAACATAAGTACATCTAAATTTCCAACAACACCTCTAACATGGAATGGAGCTGGGGCCAAGATATTTTCCGAGCTCACCCTCATAGTAACAAGTGTTCAATATAAAGAAATCTCAAAATAGCAAGAGTAATATAGATAGTGTCCTCGGACTTGAGGACTCACCGAAGCTTGATTCAAAGGATCGTACTAGCATCGTGAAGGAGGATGATCAAATAGGGCTCTAGTTTCTACATCGCAATATCATGTAGGCATAAAGTATGCGTTAGTATGTTTGAATGTACTAAGTATATAGGATACAATGCAACAAGTCATAGGCCAATATAGTCAAAATGCATAATCATAGGCAATAGACCAAAATAATCTCAATATGGCATGCATGATCAATGCTTGAAGTAAAACATGCTCATAAATCATTCAACTTGCATAATATGTAATACATGTGTGGGAAGAGACCTTACCTGACATAGACTAAGTAGCTACAACTTGGAATCCAAGGCATGACACCACCTCGGTCAGGTACATGGGCATGACACCTCCCGGCTAGGTATGGTCTACTTGCCAAGGCGCCAACACCAATCCCCTCGGTTCAGGTGACCGAGCATGACACCCCGGATCGAACTGTGGTCGACATGCCAAGGCAACCCAAAAATGTTAACATGAACTAGATGGATCCACTAGTATAGCAAGGGTAATAATCATAATCCTATGATGGCACATAGTTTAGAGACTAAAGATTTTATATAAGGACCCTTGAGTCGAGCCCCATCTTAAGCCTCAATTTGTGCTAAGTCTAATCCTACGGAATACTTGAAATAATCATAATTTGTATAACTTGAAAGAAACATGAAACATGACCAGAGTAGCTCTTGAAATATGCTTGACCTCTATTAGGGAGCTTAACTTGAAACATGAGAATAGATCATAATCATACACGAACCCTTGCTTTAACATGAATGGCTCAACGGAGGTAAAAAAATCTTGAAATAGGGCTTGACTTGTAACTTGTAAAATCATAGATAATTTTCATAAATTCAATACATACTTGAAAGCCCTTAATCATCATAAAGTCACTTGACTTATAAATCGTGTAATAGATCATTAATAACTTGAGAATTCTTGACTTGACATTTTATCAAACACTTGGTGGGTTCAGATGCTTGTTCAAAACCATGTTATTCAAGAGTGAAATAATATGAGACAACTTAATGCAATTCAACCCACCTACATATAGTAAAACCCTCATGTAGGGTACCTTGAATTCCATCATCAAAACGCATAATAGATAATAGTTTCATAGCTCAAAACATGCATAGTCTTAATAGACAAAGATCAACTCATACTGTAAGTTTGAAATAGATATTCATGCATAATCAACAATACTTTGATAAAACCCGAACATATTTCATACTTATATTTCATAATAAGAGATATCCATAAGTAATACAACTTGAAATCATATAATTTTCATAAAAAGGAAGATTGGGCTCCAAACTTGGATTTTCTTAAGTGAGCTAGAAGGAAGCTTAGAGCTTGAAGTAAATCCTTGAGTTCCAAAGTTAAGCTTGAAATCCTTGAATTTGGAATGAGATATTCGGTTAAGTCTTGGAGAGATTTTTGTGAGGGTTTTGAGTGAAATAGAGTTGAAAAATGGCTAGGTATGGGTGATTTCATTCTTAAGTGGACATGGGGCTATGACCCTAATACCCTTTGGTGCATAAGAAAAAGTAAGGAGAATTTTGTATTGGTCTGCATTTGGTCCGCGATGCGGACCAAACATGAAGGAGAAAATAACACTACTCCGTGCCCCTGGCATATTGCTGCCAGGGCACGAATGCTCTCTGGAAATTAAAATTTAGCAAAAATTATTTTTCACTATGGGTCTTCTAAAATCCGGTTTATACCCATTTTCCACACAATTTTGCCCCTTGATTGAGAATATGAAGTTGAATTTTCAACACCATGCACGAATTTTGAGCTATATAAAACTTACAATTTCATAAGTTGTTGATTATTAAGTTGTTGATAATCAATGTATAAATAACACCGGTGTACCAAGGTGACTTGCTAGGCCTTATGAAACTCTTCTCCAACAAATCCCTCAATTGATCTTTTAACTCCTTCAATTCTGTCGGGGCCATACGATAAGGGGAAATGGAAATAGGTTGAGTATCGGGAAGGAGGTCTATACCAAAATCTATTTCCCTTTCTAGAGGAACATTGGAAAGCTCATCGGGAAAGATATCAAGAAATTCATTGCCCACCGAAATCGACTCAATAGGAAGGACTTTAGACTCCACGTCCCTAACCCTCACAAGATGATAAAAGCAACCCTTAGAAATCAACTTTTGGACCTAAAGACAAGAAATAAAGTTACCCTTGCCCACCACATCATGACTTTCTCAATCAAGGATGGGCTTATTAGGGAATTAGAATTTAACCCAACAAGTTATACAATCAATAGAAGCATAATATGCATGCAACCAATCCATCCCAAGAATGACATCAAAATCCATCATATCTAATTCAACAAAATCACAAGGCAAGAATTTATGCAATGTGAACATAGGACAATTTTTATAGACTATTTTAGGAACAATGGACTCACCAATGGGGGATGACACTTCATAAGGTTCACACAACAATTCGGGACTAACATGAAGCTTTGAGGCAACAAAAGGAGTAATAAAAGAAAGAGTAGTACCTGGGTCTATTAATGCATACACATCAAAATCAAAAAGCTTTAACATACTGATGATGACATCAGCCACCTTATCCACCTCTTGTCTTCCTTGAAGAGCATAGAATCTATTTTGCCTTGGAGCACCCCCTTGTTGGCCTCTTCTTCCCCTTTGACCCACATTAGCACCTTGGCCTTATGGACAACCATCTCTACCTTTGTTTTGAGCATGAGGACAATTAATAACCTTGTGACCTATTTCATCACAACCAAAGCAACCTTAGAATTCCTCAAACATGGACCACTATGATTCTTTTCACATCTTGGGCATCTAGGATTTGTCATTCCTCCATTACCACCTTGGAATCTTGGGTTAGTCATACTATCATTGGATAATATCTTGTTAGGAGCATTGGATGACCCTTTGCCTTGGAACTTGTGGCCTTAAGGAAACCATCATTAGCAAATCTCTTATTAGGAGCATTAGAAGACCCTTGGCCTTGGAACTTGTAGCCTTGAGGAAACTGGCCACCCTTAAAACCTTGGAAACTACCTTCAAAATGAGCCCTCTTGGACTCGCCACTTCTTCTCTTTCTAAGCTTTTCACCCTCTAGTTTCTTGGCATAAGTCATGAGCTGAGACAAGTCTATATCACTTACTAGCATGGAGGTATAACACTCCTCATTAACCAAGTCAGATAATCCTGACACAAATTTGTTCATCCTTGATCTAGGTTCGACAACCAATTGTGGACTTTAACATGAATGGCTCACAAGAGGTAAACAGATAATCCTGACACAAATTTGTTCATCCTTGATCTAGGTTCGACAACCAATTGTGGAGCATATTTGGATAGCTTGTTGAACTTGAGGGCATACTCCCTCACACTCATGGAACCTTGCTTAAGGTTCATAAACTCTATCATGTTAGCCTTCCTTAGCTCGATAGGAAAGAACTAGTTGAGGAATGCATCTTTGAACTCTTCCCAAGGGATAGCATTATCATTTCCCTTCTCCAACTTCTATTATGTAAACCATATTTGAGCCACCCCTTTGAGTTGGTAGGCCCCCAACTCTACCTTTTCCTCCAACTTGACCCCCATGATGGATAGCACCTTGTAAACCTCATTTCTAAACTCTTGGGGATCCTAATCGTCTTGGATCCATGGAACTTCAGTGGGTTCATTCTTGTGAAATCCCTCACCCTAGAAGCTGGAGTAGGTACATGAGGGGCTTCGGCCCCGTGGTTAATTTGGTTGATTGTAGCATGATCCAACATTGTAATAGTATCTCGAAACTCATCTTGGGCTACCCCTCCTCTTTGAAGAGCTTGAGGAGCGAGAGGGGTCGGTTGCTCCTCAGATGTATAGGCTCTCATTAGTCTCCCTCTTGGAATTGGCATGATATAGAAAAGAAAAGAGCATTAATTCGAGAAAAAGCCTTACACTTACATCTAAAGCACGATATAGACCATGAAGAAGTGAAACATTTCCTAAAATGCCTCATTGCGAAAAGAGCATTTGCTAATGGAAAAGCCTTACACTTACATCTAAAGCACGATATAGACCATGAAGAAGTGAAACATTTCCTAAAATGCCTCATTGCCTCCCATTCATAGTTGTGACACGCTTCACAACCATAAATAAGACACTACTCGACGTGGTGTGTTGGATTCTGAGGACCATTAACAACCTAGTACTCTGATACCAAGTTTGTCACGACTTAAGCTTAGGGCCTAGACATAACACGGTGAATGGGAACCCGAAGAGACCCCAAACAAGCCTTTTAGCATATCAATCACACATCTTTGGTCACGAACGCAAATTAAACAACAACAAGAGATATAACAAAAAGAGAAGCGGCACTAAGGGAAATTTTGATCTCCATAAAGGCATAAAAGAATAAAGTTCATAGCATAAGTATATCATAATATCCAACAACACTTCTAACATAAAATAGAGCGGGGGCCAAGATACTTTCTGGGCTCACCCTCATAGGAACAAGAGTTCAAAATAAAGAAGTCTCAAAATAGCAAGAGTAATATAGACAGTGTCCTCAGACTTGAGGACTCACCAAAGTTTGCTTTAAAGGATCGTACTAGCCACCTGGAGGAGAATGATCAAATAGGGGTTTGGTTCCTACATGGTAATATCATGTAGGCATAGAGTATGTGTTAGTACATTTGAATGTACTAAGTATAGGAGATGCAATGCAACAAGAAATAGGCTAATATAGTCAAAATAAATAATCATAGGCAATGGACAAGTAAAACCTCAATATAGCATGCATGATAAAGGCTTGAAGTAAAATATGCTCATAAACCATTCAACTTGCATAATACGTAATACATATATGGGAGGAGACCTTAACCGACATAGACCAAGTAGCTACAACTTGGAATCCAAGGCATGCAACCCCCTCGGTCATGTGGACGGGCATGACACCCCCTCAGTCAGGTAGACAGGCATGACAACCTCCAGGCTAGGTGTAGTATACTTGCCAAGGCAAACCAAACATGACAACATGAATTAGATAGATCCACTAGTATAGAAACGGTAATAATCATAATCCTATAGTGGCACATAGTTTAGAGACAAAAGACTTTATATAAGGACCTCTTGAATCGAGCCCCCATCTTAAGCCTCAACCAGTGCTAAGTCAAATCCCACAGAACACTTAAAATAATCATAATTTGTATAACTTGTAAGAAACATGGAAACATGACAGGAGTAGCTCTTGAAACATGCTTAACCTCTACTAGTGAACTTTAACTTGAAACATGAGAATAGATCATAATCATACATGAACCCTTGCTTTAACATGAATGGCTCACAAAAGGTAAACAACCTTGAAATAGAGCTTACCTTGTAACTTGCAAAATCATAGATAATTTTCATGAATTCAATACATACTTGAAAGCCCTTAATCATCATAAAGTCACTTGACTTATAAATCATGAAATAAATCATCAATAACATGAGAATTGTTGACTTGACATTTTATCAAACACTTGGTCGGTTCATGATACTAGTTCAAAATCATACAATTCAAAAGAAAAATAAGATGAGAAAACATAATGCAAATCAACCCACCAACATGTAGTAAAACCCTCATGTAGGGTACATTGAAATCCATCATCAAAACTCATAATAGATCATAGTTTCATAGCTCAAAACATGCATAGTCTCAACAGACAAAGATCAACTCATAGTGTAAGGCTAAAATAGATACTCATGCATAATCAACAATACTTAGATAAAACCACAACATAATTCATGCTCATATTTCATAATAAGACATACCCATAAGTAATACAACTTGAAATCATGCAATTTTCATAAAAAGGAAAATTGGGCTCCATGGGTGAAAGGACCCAATGGATGAAACCCACATACCTCAAACTTGGGTTTTCTTGAGATGAGCATGAAGGAAACATAGAGCTTGAAGCGAATCCATGAGTTCCAATGCCCTTGGGTGCATAAGAAAATGTAAGAAAAAAATTATACTGATCTGCGTCTGGTCCATAGCGCATTGCGGCCAGGGCGAGGATGCTCTCTAGAAATCATAAATTAGCAAAAAATATTTTTCGCTACAGGTCCTCTAAAATCTAGGTTATACACATTTCCCACTCAATTATGCCCTTGACAGAGAATATGGAGTTGGAATTTCGATATCATGCACAGATTTTGAGATATATAAAAATTATGATTATGGGCATTTTTGAAGCACATTTTAGGACGTTTTAATATCTCCCCCTTGGGAACATTCATCCCCAAATGTCAAAGAAACATACATGAGAGAAGTAATTATGAAGATTTCAGCCTGACATGAATGCAATAAATGTATTTAAACATCATTTTCAAAAATCTCAACATGAATGTCAAAAATCACCATAAACTTGTTTCCATGAACATGAATGCATGCAAAATGACATAAGGGTTGAAATTTAAGACTTGAAATCAGATAGGGGACTTAAATTAGTACCTTTGGCTTGAGTAGAATAGAAGAGATATGGGTATCGCTTTCTTATGTCCGTCTCGGCTTTCCATGTGGTACTTTCAACTTGTTGATTCCTCCAAAGGACCTTGACGGAAGCTACATCTTAGTTTCTCAACCTCTTCACTTGTCTATCCAAAATTTCCACCGGGACCTTCTCATAGGTCAAATTATCTTCTACAACACCCATAACATCCAAGGGCACTATAGCACTTGGGTCACCCACACACTTTCTCAACATGGACACATGGAAGACTGGATGAACCATATTCATCTCTATAGGCAACTCCAACTCATATGCAGCCTTAACCCACTCTCCTTAAAACTTTATAAGGACCCACAAACCTTAGGCTTAATTTTTCTTTCTTGCCAAACCGGACCATACCCTTCATGGGTGAGACTTTCAAGTAAACCCAATCACCAACATCAAACTCAAGATCTCTTCCCCTCACATCTGAGTAGGACTTTTGTCTACTTTGGGCTGTTCTCAATCTCTCCCTTATCAACCTCACCATCT
>DF357800.1:68970-88693 GCA_000787875.1 Solanum virginianum
TTTTCTCCCTTATCAACCTCACCTTCTCCAAGGCCTCCATGACCAAATCCGAACCTAGCCCCACTTTAAACCATCCAACCGGGGATCTATAACACCTACGATATAAAGCTTCAAAGGGAGTCATACCAATGCTTGAGTGGTAGCTATTGTTGTAAGCAAACTGGTAATAATCATAATCCTATGGTGGCACAACACCTACGATATAAAGCTTCAAAGGGAGTCATACCAATGCTTGAGTGGTAGCTATTGTTGTAAGCAAACTCAATAAGTGGAAGATGTTCATTCAACTACCTGTAAAGTCCAAAACACAAGCTCTAAGCATATCCTCAAGAGTTTGGAAAGCTCTCTCGGCTTGACCATTCATTTGAGGATGAAAAGTCATGCTAAGCTTAACTATGATACTAAGATATCTTTGGAATGACCTCCAAAAGTGAGAAGTGAATTGAGCACCACGATCCAAAATAATAGACAAGGGCACTCCATGCAATCTAACTAACTCATGAATGTACAACTTGAAATAATCTTTGGCATGATATGTATTTTTGACTAGTAGAAAGTGAGCCGACTTTGTCATTCTATCCACAACAACCCAAATAAAATCAAAATATTTCCTAGTCTTAGGCAACCCAACCACAAAATCTATGTTGATCTCTTCCTATTTCCAA
This sequence comes from Solanum virginianum, assembly GCA_000787875.1. Classification (NCBI taxonomy): domain Eukaryota; kingdom Viridiplantae; phylum Streptophyta; class Magnoliopsida; order Solanales; family Solanaceae; genus Solanum; species Solanum virginianum. The sequence goes on from DF357800.1 coordinate 69,636, forward strand.
GTAAGAATCTCTATGTCTTGGGCTAGGGCACCCGACCTTTCATGTTCAGCTTTCACTTATTTGAAATTATGACATCCGGATATGAACTTGGCAATATCTCTCTTCATACCACCCCATCAATACATCTCCCTCAAGTCTCTATCCATCTTTGTAGAACCGGGGGAATGGAATAGGACTAATTATGGGCCTCCTTTAAAATCATCCTTCAAATCAACCACATTTGGCACACACAATCTAACTTGGTACCTAAGGGCACCACCTTCCTCTTGGGAGAAAACCTCCACTTTATCATCAATCACCAAGGACTTCAACTCTAGCAAGGCGGGGTCAAGATTCTGTTTTGCCTTGACCTCCTCAATCAAGGAAGATTTAGAACCATCAACAACAATCACTACACCACCATTATCAACTTCATCCAACCTAACCCCCATTCTAGCTAACCGGTGAACCTCTCTAGCCACCTCTTTGCCACCATCATCAACATGAGCTAGACTACCCATGGAGACTCTACTTAGAGCATCGACCACAATATTAGCTTTGTCAAGGTGATAATGCACACTCATATCATAATCTTTAAGGAGATCTAACCACCTTCTTTGTCTCAAGTTAAGATCTTTTTGGGTGAACACATATTGTAGACTCTTGTAGTCAGTAAACGCATCAACATGAACCCCATAAAAATAGTGACGCCAAATTTTTAACATCTTTTTGGGTGAACAAATATTGGAGACTCTTGTGGTTGGTAAACAAATCAACATGAACCCCATACAAATAGTGATGCTAAATTTTTAAAGAAAATACCACGGCCACCAATTCAAGATCATGGGTGGGATAATTCTTCTCTCGGTCCACACAAACTTTACCTTCTTTTGTGTCAACCTTGTCATAAGGGAAGCAATAGAAGAAAAGCCATTCACAAATCTCCGGTAATAACCCACCAAACCCACGATACTTCTACTGTTCGACGGAGTCAAAGGTCTAGGCCAATTTCTAATCACCTACGTCATCTTAGGATCCACCTTAATGCCATCACCTAACACCCATGCCCTAGAAAAGTAACCTCTTTCAACCAAAAATCACATTTTTCATATTTTCTATACAACTTTTCCTCCCTCAAGATTTACAACACCACCCTCAAGTGATTCACATGCTCCTCCTTACTATGGAAATAAATCAAGATATCATCAATAAAGACCACTACGAACATGTCAAGGTAGGGTTTAAAGATCCTATTCATGAGATCCATAAATATAGCCAGTGCATTAGTTAACCCAAAAGAAATAACCACAAACTCAAAGTGCCCACAATTAAGATGATTTAATTGATTTGTATCTCATAATAATTTTAATGATATTGAATTATTTATATTAGGTGAATATCATTAGTATAAAAAGTGAAACTAAAAGAAGTTGGGGCTTTATCCATGAAGCAATGTGCAAAAAGTCAACAACTTAAAGTGCAAAATACAAAACAAACAACTTTATATCTAGAACTAGAAAGCCCAACTTTCTTTTTATTTGGTTGTGAAAATAGCAACAAACTTTATATTTTATTATGGTTAATCTTTGATTTTGCGAAGTTATTAGGAGTATCATTAATAATTTTACGTGAAGTTTTTATACTTGTCTTTTGACAGATCATGCAGTTTGAAGAACTCATTTTTTCTAGAGAACGTGTAAACAAGAATAAACGACAAAATATTTTGAAGCATACGAAGAATGCAATTCATATTTCAAAAATTGTTTAAAGATATTCTAGTTTTTCTTTTATTAAGAGTTAAAAGATATAATATCATACAAATTTGTATGTCTATATTTTTGTAACTTTACGCAATATTATTATTTATAGTGAACTATGAAATATTATATGAATATAATCAATTTATATATTTTTATATGTGCATGTATTTATATGTTTGTGTGTGAATATCCATATGCAGTTGCACTTTTGCGAATTTAAATTGTGGTATAATTAAGGTTTTAATAACTAGAACTAAAGGAAGCCTTGGAGTAACTAGTAAAGTTGTTGTCATGTGACCAAAAGGTCAGGGGTTCAAACCTTGACAAAATCATCACACAGGAATGGAAGGTAAGGCTACCGTACAATAGATCCTTGTGGTCTCAGACCCTTCACCGAAAGTGCATCGGGGTTGCCCTTTTTTTAATAACTAATATATCAATTAGTGAAGAAAAAATTTAGTTGCTGAAAAAAGATATAACGACAAGGTTTTTGTCATCGTTCAAGCTTTTTTAACGACTGGATGTAATTTAGTCATAAACTTTTAACGATGGAGCTACTAACGACCCATGAAGACGGGATTTTTATTGGTTGTTATTGATTAATAACAACCGAATTTATACTTTTAGCAAATAAATTTTTCCTTATTAAAGACCTATTTTCTTGTAGTGGAGTATGCGTTAGTATATTTGATTGTACTAAGTATGCGGGATGCAATACAACAAGACATAAGCCAATATAATCAAAATCCATAATCATAAGCAATAGATATATTATCTCAATATGGCATGCATGATCAATGCTCATAATAAAACATGCTTGTATATATATATATATATATATATATATATATATATATAGGGCATACTCATGTGTGGAAGCAACCTCAACCGACATAGATCAAGTAGCTACAACTTGGATTCCAAGGCATGACACCTACTCGATAAGGTGGAACAGGTATGACACCCCGGACTAGGTGTGGTCTACTTGCCAAGGAAAACCAAACATGATAACATGACTAGATGGATCCACTAGTATAGCAAGCAAAATCCTATGGTGGCACATAGTTTAGAGACAAAAACTTTATATAAGGACCCCTTGAGTCGAGCCCCCATCTTAAGCCTCAATCTATACTAAGTCAAATCCCACGGAATACTTAAAATAATCATAACTTGTATAGCTTGTAGGAAACATGGAAACATGATATGAGTAGCTCTTGAAATATGTTTGACCTCTAGTAGTGAGCCTAACTTGAAACATGAGAGTAGAACATAATCATACATGAACCCTTGCTTTAACATGAATGGCTCACAAGAGGTAAAAACTTTGAAATAGGGCTTAGCTTGTAACTTATAAAATCGTAGATATTTTTCAAAAATTCAATACATACTTGAAATCCCCTAATTATTATATAGTCACTTGACTTGTAAATCATGAAATAAATCATCAATAACTTGAAAATTCTTGACTTGACATTTTATCAACACTTGGTAGGTTCATGAAACTAGTTCAAAATCAGGCAATTTGAGAGTGAAATAAGATGAGAAAACTTAATGCAAATCAACCCACCAATATATAGTAAAATCCTCATGTAGGGTACCTTGAAATTCATCATCAAAACTCATAGTAGAACATAGTTTCATAGCTCAAAACATGCATAGTCTCAATAGACAAAGATCAACTCATAGTGTAAGCTTAAAATTGATACTCATCAATAATCACCAATACTTTGATAAAACACCAACATAATTCATGCTCATATTTCATAATAAGAGATACCCATAGGAAATACAACTTGAAAGCATGCAATTTTCATAAAAAAGAAGATTGGGTTCCATGGGTGAAAGGAACCAATGGATGAAACCCACATACCTCAAACTTGGATTTTCTTGAGATGAGCATGAAGGAAACTTAGAGCTTGAAGTGAATTCTTGAATTCCAAAGTTGAGCTTGAAATCCTTAAATTTGGTGTGAGATATTTGGTTAAGTCTTGGAGAGGTTTTTGTGATGGTTTTGAGTGGTATAGAGTTGAAAAATGACTAAGTACAGGTGATATCACATTTAAGTGGGCATAGGGCTATGACCCCAACGCCCTTGAGTGTATAAGAAAATATAAGGAAAATTTATACTGGTCTGCGTTTGGTCCACAATGCGGATCCAATGCGAAGGAAGAAATAACACTGATCCATACCCCTGGCGCGTTGCAGCCAGGGCGCGGATGCTCTCTGAAAATTGTAAATTAATGAAAATTAGTTTTCGCTCTGGGGCCTCTAAAATCCAGGTTATACCGATTTCCCACTCAATTTTTCTCCCTGATCGAGAATATCATGCACATATTTTAAGATATATAGAAATTACAATTATGGGCATTTCCAATGCACATTTTAGGGCATTTCATAGATTTTAGGACTAGGATTCATGGACTAGTCTATGAGTCATAAAGTATTTTACGGCTCTTAGAGTTGGCCGTAGAGACCTCAACACTTAGCAAACTTTTCAGGAAACTTACCTGGGGTCCACCAGCCCGATTCATGGCCTGTAGTTTCAACTACGAATAGAAAAGTTAGCTTATGGACTGGAGTGCATAATTTTTCTGGTCACTGAAAATCTCTACGAGATGGGGTACGAGCCGTCAAGTATTTTACGGCCCATAGACCCAATCGTAGAGACTGACCCTGATGATCTTCTTATCCAAAATAATTTATTTAGTCCTGTACCTCCATACTTTTCATAGAATACATTGTTACCCTATATGCAACCAACCCAATGTCCAAAAATTACAATAGAATATGAGAAAATAAACTACCTGTGAATCCAAAAACTGAAAATAAACATATAACTATAATTATATCAAAACCCTTGAGTTGCTTCCCAAGTAGCACCAGATATATTGTCACAGCACGACTTCGACAAATTGGTTACTCAAACTTCACCAATTGTCCAGACTTCACTCTTTCAATCATCTGGATGCTTCATGGACTGACAGATTTTAAAGATGAATTCTTCGTTATTCAATCTAAACCTGAGTTAATCGGCTTCAATATATATTAGATCTCACCCAGTGGCTGAGAATGATCATCCCAAGATGATTGGGACGTCGAAGTCGACTTCACAATCTAGGATCACAAAGTACACGGGGAATATGAACTTTTCAACTTTGACCAGCACATCGTATAGTATCCCCACATGCTTTTTCGTGTAATCCGCCATCAATAATCGTATTCTATTTAGAGTACGGGCTCCCAATCCAAGCTTTTTGTAGACCGCAAGGAGCATCAGATTTATGTTGATACCTAGGTCATATAGTGCCCTTGCAAACTCCACACCTCCAATGGTGCAGGGTATGGTGAAACCACCCAGATCTTCTCGCTTCTGAACCAAGCACCTTATAGTAATAATACTGCAAGGTTGAAGCTTTTTAGAGAGCTTCTGACTCACAGTGCACTTTTTAGTGATCAAGTCCTTCATGTACTTAGCATACCCTGGCATCTTCTCCAATGCCTCAATAAGAACGATGTTGATGGAGAGTTATTTCAACATGGAGAGAAAGTGCTTGAATTTGCCTTCCTGCTCCCTCTTTTTGATTCTTTGAGGGAAGGGAGGAGGAGACCTAGGAATGGGCTTCAACTTCTGTTGTGCATCAGTAGCTTCACTCACCCCATCCTTTCCATGATCATCTCCTTCATCTGCATCCTTAGCCGCAACCATTTCCTCTCAAACATCTTCCTCGTTAACCAGCATGGGAGGATCAATGGTGCTCTTGCCACCCTGAGTAGTGACTGTCATATACTGTCCTTTATTTTAAGGATTTTAAACTGTGTTACTAGGCAGTGTACCCCTCTGATGCTAATAAAGTTGAGTTGGCACTTGACCGAACTGTTGTTCCAACAATTTGATAGCTATAGAGTGAGACTCTATTTCTCATTTGTACTTGAAATCTCTGATTTTATGACCCTTAGAGTCTTATCCTGTGGCTCATCTTTCTTTAATAGGCAATCAAATATCTCCTCAATTCTGGAATAGCTTACACCCATGTTACAGTTGTGTGGTGATATATAAGGACCATTTCTGAAGCCTTCTCTGTGACCCCTATTTGCATCTCTCTCTGGACTCATGTTTCTATCATAGTAACCTCCACGATTGTCCCTGTAATCTCAATCTCTTTTAAAATTCTGACCTTGGTTTCCTTGACCTTGGCACTAATAGTCCTAATTGGACCCTTAGGTGTTGATCTGAAAACCCTCTTCTAATCAGCAACAAAACATGTGACCTCATCATAGTATGGTTCCTAATACATGGGTGCATGTGGAGGTTGATGAACCACTCCATTCACTCTCTCTTGGTTTTGCTTCATCATCACCTCTATACTTATACGAACCTGAGCAAGTTGTTACATGATTTCTTCATTGATTCTGGCATGCTTCTTACCCACACTAACAGCACATGAACTCTTCGTAGATGCTCTGTTTCACTGCCCCATGCAAAAATAGTCTTGACCACTCTTTTCATTCACTCTACAATCTTTGCAAATGGCTGATCTAGAAAAATGCCCCCATGCTAGTGTTAGCACAAGCCTAACTGTTCTCATCAAGGGCAAGGTAGAAGATCTCTATCAAAGCATCATCAATTATCTTATGGTCAGGGATGCTCCTAAGATATTTGGTGAACCTCTCCCAAGTAATGCTTATTGAATCACCAGGAAGTTACTCGAAGTTGTTGATCTGGTTCTTTAACTTAAGTTTCTTCGAATTAGGGAAGTACCTCTCCAAAAAGGCCTTCTGCAAGTTTGCCAACTAGTGATTGAACTCTGCAGGAGCTCAGATAGCCATAATGTTGCATTGCCCATAAGAGACAATGGGAAGACACAAAGTCCCATAGCATCCATAGATAAATTATGTGTTCCCATCACACTCTTACAGACAAATGTCACATTGTGTAGGTAGCTGTGAGGATCCTCTGATGGTAAGCCCGCAAATAGCCCACAATTCTACAGCATCTGAAGTAACCCACTCAAGACTGTGAACTTGGTGTCCACTAATAGTGGTGGAAACACAATAGCTCTAGTCACCTCCACAGCCATAGGCTTCAACTTGTACTGATTCCACTGGTAAGCACTGACATTAAAATCTTGAGGTTGTGGAGCAATATCCTCCATAGAAGGTGGGTTCTCATTCTCAGCATCCTCATTGTTATTCCTCTTCAGAGCTGCATTGGCCATGTTGTTAGCGTTGTCTTAGGCCATTCTTCTCAACATTCTAGATCTCAGAGTAAAACGGAGTTAAGGGATTGCCTTGACTTCGAGTGTTGGGAATACATAACACTTACACCCTCGCAAGAAACAAAAATAACAAACAAAAGTAAAATAAGGGAACTAAGGATTAACACTTGGATTACTAATGAATTCACTAAGTCTAGCCATATTTCTCTAACAACGGCGCCAAAATCTTGATGTCGCCCAAGTTACACATCCTTTTAAAGGATAAAGCAATCGCTGTCAAGAAATAGAACCAAACTAAGGTTAGGGTTGAACCCACAGAGAACACGTAGACTCAAAAGAATTCACCTATTTGCAATAGAATAATTAACCAACTTATTTCTCGAGGGGGGGAGGGGGTTTTCTATAATCAATGAAAAATTACAACTAAACTAACTATCACAAGAGAGAAGTCAATATGGAGAGAAACTAGGGTATTGTGTTCCCCATATTCCCCAACTCAGTATCACCCGGATAACATAACTCTTTTCCAGTGTATAGCGTGCAAGATGGTAAGTTATATTTACTAAGCCCTTTGATCAAACATGGGAGGTGAATTTCACTATGCAACTTGGCCCATCTCTATAGTGTGCTGTACTAACCCTTACCTATTAGTCCCAGTACAACCTCCCCTTGGCGCAGTTTGGTTGATTAGACTAGAACACATCAATCGAATCTTGTTAATTAATCTCTTTTCCAATTCATTACTATCTTGGTCTAGTCAATAACACTAGGCGGATTCTAATATTGGCCACCACTAAAAAAACATGCAAAAATAAAGAGAATTAACTAATACATGCATATACACCTTTCAAGAATTATGAATTATCTGATTTTACTTTGTTAGTTCTTCATGGTTCCCATAACCCTAGTTGTGGATTTAGCTACTCATGCTATATGTAGATGCAAGAATTATGAATTGAGAAGACATAATTGAACACTTACACAATAAAATTAAGAACAAGCAACCCAACTTCAATAGAATCACAAGCTTCAAGATGAAATTAAATCACAAGTGTTTGCAAAGACTCCCCAATATGATCCTATAATTTTCTCTCTCCAAATATTGAGTTCTCTGAGTACCAGGTGAATACTACTAAAAAATAACCTAAAACACCTATTTATAATAACTAAAATTCAAGTCCTAAACAAAAGAGGAGAACTGGTCGGCATGCAATACGAAAGTTGTTTTCAGGCCGTATTACATTTCACGGCCCGTAATCGAGGACTCATACTCAGCTGCTAGAAATTTGGACTACAACTATGTGACACCCCTTTTATGACTCGTAAAGTGGTTTATGACTCGTAAAATGGGTTTCGTCTGATGAAATTCCTTAAAGTCTAAGTTTCTAATCCTCAGGGCACAAACCATCTTCTATGACTCATGAAACTCTCTACGACTTGTCTGCATGTACGTAGAATATACTTCAAAAAATAGCTCCTCATTAAAATTCTTCACAAAGCTACCTTACGGACATGGCCTACAGCCATAAGAGGTCTTGTATAATAGCAAAACCTCAGCAACTTCTGCAACTTTCCCCAAAATCAAGGCTAACCTCTAATCCTGCAAGTATAAACACAAAAACACATAAAACCCACTAACATCACTTTGACAACACATAAAATTTCAACTTTTAAGCATCAAAGGTATTGTATTTTGATAGCACATCAAAAATCCAATACGGCTTGACCCAGAATCCTAGTCCAATATAAAGATAACAACCCCAAGATATAGGGTGTTCTAGAATGACCTAATACATATTTTCCTATTCTACCCTCTTTGTTTTCCATGAAAGTCCCACAACATTCCCTAGGAAAGCTCTGTACTAGTTGTCGATGTTCTTGCTCATGGTCATCCTTCTCTTCAACCTTTTCCTCCTGTAAATTCATCATACTTGTTTTAGTTTCTTGGTCGACATTTACTTATACTGCCTTCATTCTTCCAAAGCACCAAGTGATGCTCGGCCGTAGTTTGTACCCTCCATTCCTTCTGAGTAGTAGATAGTGTTTCATTGAAGCTCGAAGTGTAAGTTCTCCTCATTTTCACTGTTGATTCTTGGACTTACACTCATCCTCACATCTTGCTTTTTCTCTTCATATCTTTGCAAATACTTGGACCTGTTTGTCATCGATGACCTTTCTCGACTTTTGGTAACCTCTAACCTATTTTTTGTTGTCAAAATCTGATGTACATCTAACCAAGCATTAGGCTTATACGTTGTATATTTGTTGGCCTTCCCTACCCCTTTTTGCTCCCAAATGCTTAACCTGTTTTTTGTATATGTCATAGTTGTGCTCTACTAGTAATATGACTTGCTTTGTTAGTAAGAGATATTTGCAATAGGACGTGTCTGAACTCTTAATGCTGGGATCTACCTTTTTTCTGTGATCAACACCTTTTTAGCTATCAACAGCAATTGTATATGATTATTACACTTCACTTTGTTCTTATTCTTGAATGTATCCTTTGTGATTGTGTCTACAAGCTGATTTGCTTCTCTATATACTTGCACTATTTGTATCTCCTGTTTATGCATTATTTCTGAATACTCTCAATCTTGTTAATTAGTTTCCATAGTGGCTTCCTCTCCCCTGCTAGAATGTCTTTTGATTCTAATGAATATGTTTGCACCTCTATTTTAGCAAATCCCTTGTCTTTACAATAGTATAGTGCCTTCCACATAGCCGTAGTTTTAGCTTCCATATTGGTAGGAAACCTATTTATTGTGTTTCAGCATGTACTAACTCCCCATCTTTATTCCTCATGCAAAAACCATAAGTAATTTCCCCAGGATTCCCCTTGCTAGCTCCATTAGTGTTATAGATTGTCCATGCCCCTTGAGTAGACTTCCAGCAGACCTTTTTTACATACAGTTTAGGTATGTATTTCATGTGCAACTCCACTATATCTTTCTATGTGGCTAGGACCTTCTTTATCCATAGGTAAGTACTCCTAATGAACTTGTTAATAATATGTAGAGATTCTAGAAGCATCCAGTTGTAGGAGTATTATGTCCCATGTTTGTATGCATTCTTCCTCTTCCATAACTGCCACATTATTATTTATAGTATAGCTTGAATTACTTTCCTCAACTTTGTAGGTCAATGGCAGTCCCAGCAGCTATGAATTAGCTCTATAAATGCTTCCACTGTACCTATATCCCTGTATAATTAACAAACTGCTTCCATAGCTTTTGAGCTATGAGAGCTGTTAGAAATAAATGGTTCATTGTTTCCTTCTCCTTTTGATCACAGCAATAGTATCTTGACACAACTTGGATTCTCAACCTTTGTCATCTATGGCTATTCTGCCCTTCCACATTCTCTACAAAAAAAGGTTATCTTCAAAGGTAAGCCTTTAAGCCACATTTCCTTTGTCCAATGCTGATTCTACCTTTTTGCCCTTAGGTATCTGTATGAAGATTTGACAGTGAAATTGCCAGACACTTCACCCATCCACCATGCTTTATCCACTAGGGCTAGGCGTTCGGTTTGGTTTGCAAAATTCTATTCGATTTTTTAATTTTTGATTTGAGAAAAATATAAATTGAAACTGAACAGAAATAAATGGTTCAGTTCAATTTTTGTAATTGCAATTTAGATTATTTTGATTTAATTTTTTGATTTGAATATTATTATGGCTCTTTGTTTCAATGAAAAGTACATGATTTTTAACAGTTTATTTTATTTAATAGTTAATTAAGAGGCACATGCAAGCTGTCCAACAATACCTAGAGATTAGTTAGTGTAACTAAAGATTTCTATATGAGATAAAGAGCAATCCAATCAAAATAGTCAATTTTCTGCGAAGAAATGAATATGGTGACTGCAAATTTCATTTATTTATATATTTTGCTGATTAACCTTCTTGAAGGAATGAATCCACCATAGCTCAATAGAAATCACGGAAACCAATCCACACAAGATGAAAATGTGGATAAAATTCAATTGAGAATTAGACAATAGTCGAATAGTTGATTCCACGAAATAAACTAGACAGAACCACCAAGGTAAAATATCACAATGTTTTCAAATACAAAGCAAGGAGAGAACTATTGACACTATAAGCCACAGATGAAGAATCTCAACAAGAGAGTTACCGAAGCTAATCATGTGATAAAGGAAATAAGTTAAAAATTAGAGAATAGAGAAGAACAAAGCTTTATCCACATATAAACTAACTGTTAGGACCCCGTATGTCCTTAATTGGATCGATTAGGAAAAGTTTGGGATCGAAAGTGAAATTTTCAAAATTGGGTTCTTGAAGACAATTTGGTAGTGCTCTTAAAATGGTGTTGGATTTCTATTGGTCCAAGTGTGTAGTGTGGATCATTCTTTTGACCAAAACTTTGTATATATTTATATAATGTCCCTTACCCTGTATTCTTTTCCCACTCTTAAAAGACTTAGCCAAATAAGAACAAGTGAAGAGCTCCTAGAGAGAGAAGCTCTCGGCTTTGTGCAAGGAAAAATTTGAAATTCCTTTTTCTTCACTTCCAAATTATTTTGATGGTACAAACCACCTATTTTGGGTCTCCTAAGTAGCTTGAAGAAGTTGTTAGAGCAAGAAAATATTTATTTCTCATCTTTGGCAACCCTAGCTCATTTAAGGAGATGAAGTGGTAAGGTGAGATCTAATGTTGATTTACATGTTATAAAGATTGCATGTATATTATAGTATGTTAAATTGAAGGAAAATCATGAAATAATAGATGTTGGAAATGAGTTGTGTAAGTGCAAGTGTTGGCCGTGTGAGTGTATACATGTTGTGTAGTATTGTATTGTGTTGGAATTGTAAATTGATGCGTAGTTAGCATAACATGATCATTATAGGGTGAAGAAAGGATTGGAAAATATCCTTATGTGAATGTAGTGTGTCAGCCGAATATTGGGAGTATTGTTAAAAGATGATTTGTTATTGGAATTGATTATTGATGTTGTTGGACTGTTGTTGTTATTGTTGTTGTTGATTGAGCCGAGTTATATTCTTGGGTAGCTTAATTTTAAGGGAAAATGCTGCCAAAATTTTCATAGAATTAAGGGCAAAGTTCGAATTTAATGCCCAAAAAGTCTTTAGCTAATTGTTTGACATTGTTATAAATTGTTTGTAGACTTTGGGTGATCCGAAGCATAAGTTGGATTGGGTTTACGTTTGGACTGAATTGGAGGGCGTTTGAGGTATGTAAGGCAAACTTACCTGTTTGGCATGACTTAGCTAAAAATAGATTATGATACGAACTTTATTCCCGCGATCTGAGCTTGTGTATAATTTGTATTTGTTCCTTGGTATTCTTATGATATTTTGTCATAATCTTGACTCTTATGTCTTTGAAATTTATAAGTTGCAAGAATACGAGAAATTTGATTAATTTTGCAAGAATTTATTCCATAATGAATTTGAAAAGATAAATGTCCGTAACTTTTGAAAGAAAGCTCGGATTGTCTTGAAACAGTTTTGAAATTCCTCGTAGGAGTTGTATGGTCTAGAATGAGTATGTTCCTCGTAAGTTAGGCCAGTTCAGGTCTCCACCCAACCGTGGGTCCCACGACGCCCTTTTATGTAATTTTGATAAATTTTGAAAGAAGTTATACTAAATGTTATTCCAATTTCAAATATGATTATTTTACTCATCTTTTGAATTTATGATAATAATTTTATGCATATGATTACTCACTACTCTGCTCGTGCCCATTATGATATTATTCGTCGGTTTTTGAGCTGGTTAGTTATCGTGCGCATTATGATATACTCCGATGTTATGCTGTGATGTGGTTTCGAGCTCGATTCTCGGGCTGGTTAATTGTCGTACGTATTATGATATACTCAGGTGTTAGGCTATTTTTGGCAATGAGGACAGAGACGGCGATACGTAATGCATGGGTCACTGCCTATTATGTTAAGTTTGGTGTTTGGCTGCATTTAGGTGATGTTTAGGGACGGTGATATGTAACGCCCGACTCATCTATGCTATTTCTGTGTTATGATATGTGAGACAGGGACGGCAATACGTAACGCCTGGCTCACTTATCCTATGTTTGATATATGATGGAGATTTCAGAGATTTGAACTTTCTGGTATCATGTAGTGGTATGGCACAAGTTTTGGAGGTCGCCATTGTTTCCGTGCGTTAGGCATGATTTGGTATTTTGAAAAAAATAAACATTTTGATATATATATATATATATATATATATATATATATATATATATATATATGTGTGTGTGTGTGTGTGTGTGTGTGTGTGTGTGTTTGGATATGCATTTGATTTCTATACGTTTGTTTTGGCTACTACTCAAATTTATATTCTATACATTCTTCTTTACATACTCGGTACGTATTTCGTATTGACCCCCCTTTCTTCGGGGGCTGCATTTTATGCCTGTAGGTACTGACGTACAGGTTAGTGACCCCCCTAGCGTAGGACACCCATTTGTTGTTTGAAGTGCTCCCCTTACTCCAGAGCCTACTTTTGGTACATACACTCGTTCGTTATTTTGCATATATATTTATTCGAGGGTACGGCAGGGCCCTGTCCCATCTTATGATTCTGTCTGTCTGTTTAGAGATCTATGGATGTATATATATATGTGGGTTATGACCAGTCTGTATGATTAGATGTGTATAATGTGTATGTTGAGCGGTTTTACCCATCACGGTGGCCTTGTCAACCCGTCTATAGATATGATCTTCTGTTGGTATTTTTTTAGTACAGGTTTAGTTTGGGATAGTCCACAAAACAAAGGAAACTCTACCAAAATTTTTGTAGAAATAAGTCATCCGTTTGTAGTTCGGCTTTGCGATCCGATATCAGTGATGCCTCCGAGAAAGACCCCAGCTGCCCAGAAGGGCAAGTCTACAGCGAAAGGTGAGACCAATCGAGCTCGGGTGACTACAAGGGCTCGTACACAGAGTGCGGCAGACATTGCACCCCCAACAGCTAGTTTAGCTACCCCGCCAGTTCCTGAGGTTCAAGTGCTAGAACCTCCAGCCTCTCAGCATAGTGCAGAGATCGGGGAGATGTGAGAGGCGGTCAAGTTATTAACCCAGCTGGTGGCAGGACAGGCCCACAGACAGAGGGCAGGTGATAATCAGGCAGGCTGCCGGGACAGCTCGCGGGCTTGCAATTTTCTGACATGCGGGCCACCAGAGTTCTTCGGGTCAAAACTTGCAGAGAACCCCCATGAGTTTATCCGGTAGATGTAGTGGACTCTGCAACTGATTGGTGCATCAGAGACAGAATCAGTTGAGCTGGCATCCTACCGACTGTATGATGTGGAAGCTAACTGATATGAGTCATGGATATTATCTAGAGGTGAGGGTGCCCCTCCAGCCATTTGGGGCAAGTTCACCAAGGCATTTCTAGCTCATTTTCTACCCCCAGAGGTGAGACGAGCCAGAGAGGACAGGTTCCTGCTGTTAAAATAGAGAGGCAGGTCAGTTCGGGAATACAGCTTGGAATTTGATTCACTGGCCAGGTATGCACCCACTCATGTTGCTAATATGACTGACCGGATACACAGGTATATAGTGGAGCTGGGCCCGTACTATATCGACAGTTGCTTAGTGATGGCAGCCCAGATCGGCATGGACATTGCTCATATTCAGGCCCACGCCCAGGGCATGGAAGATCGTCGTAGAGGGTGCCAGACTGATAGAGTGGATGATAGAGGTCAGCCCAAGAGGGCTCGATCATCCAAATATTTTAGGGATTTCCGAGGCAGACAGCCTCAACAGTAGCAGAGTAGATATCCTCCCCAGCCAGTACTGGGTATACCCCCACAGTTCACTAGTAGAAGGCCGAAGGGGGTAGGTTATTCAAGGGCAGGTCCCAGTTCCAGGGTTGCAGGTTCACAGCTGGACAGAGGCTCCAGTAGTCAGATAAGGCCACCCAGACCTCAGTGTTCTTACTGTGGGAGACATCACCCCAGAGAGTATTTTCGCGCCACCGGTGCTTGTTTTGTATGTGGCCAACAGGGCCACCAGATGAGAGATTGTCCTATTAGAGGTGGTGCAGATAGTTTAGCTCAGTCTGCCGAGTCAACCGGTGGTTTATCTTCAGCCTCGGTAGCTATGCGCCCTGCGGGGTGAGGTACTCCAGCATTAGCAGGTCGTAGCAGGGGTCTTGGAGGAGTCCCGAGTTCTAGCGGTCCTTCGAACCGCACCTATGCATTGGCCAGCCGTCAGGACCAGGAGACATCGCCGAATGTGGTTATAAGTATATTATTAGTTTGCTCCCGAGATATGTATGCTTTGATTAATCCTGGTTCCATATTATCGCATATTTCTCCTTTGGTTGCGAATAAAGTTGGGATAGAATCTGAGCCGATAGAGCCATTTGAAGTAGCTACACCAATAGGAGATTCTATTATTGCCAGTCATGTCTATAGAGATTGTTCGATATGTATCTGTGATCGCTGCATGAAGGCCGACCTAGTAGAGTTCGACATGATGGATTTCAATGTGATTATGGATATGGATTAGCTAGCTTCTTGTTACACTAAGGTTGATTGTCAAAAGAAGATAGTCCAATTCCAGTTTCCAGGAGAACCAGTCATTGAGTGGTCAGGCAATGTAGCATCATCGAAGGGTAAATTTATATCATACCTTAAGGCGAGAAAAATGATCAGAAAAGGTTATCTTTATCATCTAGTTCGTGTGCATGATTTGGAGGCGGAGACACCGACTCTCCAATTAGTTCCAGTTGTTAATGAATTCCCAGATGTATTTCCTGACGAGCTTCCAGGTCTTCCTCCCGAGCGGGAAGTGGAGTTTACTACAGATTTGTTGCCAGTACTCAGCCCATTTCTATTCCTCCGTACAGAATGGCACTAGCAGAATTAAAGGAATTGAAGGGATAACTGAGAGATCTGTTGGAGAAGGGCTTTATTCGGCCTAGTACGTCACCGTGGGGAGCTCCAGTATTATTTGTAAGGAAGAAAGATGGGTCGCTGCGGATGTGTATTAATTATCGGCAGCTAAATAAGGTAACCATAAAGAATAAATACCCCCTCCCCAGGATTGATGATTTGATTGACTAGTTGCAGGGAGCTAGATGCCTCTCGAAGATAGATTTGCGATTAGGATACCACCAGGTGCGAGTACGGGAGGAGGATATTCCTAAGACAATGTTCAAAACTCGATACAGACACTATGAATTCAGAGTTATGTCTTTCGGGCTGACGAATGCTCTGGTCGTATTCATGGATCTTATGAATCGGGTATTCAGACCTTTCTTGGATATGTTTGTGATCGTGTTTATTGATGATATTTTGGTTTATTTACTATCAAAAAAGGAGCAGCAGATCATCTGAGGATAGTGCTTAGCACACTTCGGCACCAGAAATTATATGCTAAATTTTCTAAATGTGAATTCTGGTTGTCTTTAGTGGCATTTTTGGGGCATATTATAGGTGCTGATGGCATCCGGATGGATTCCCAGAAGATTGAAGTCGTAAAGAATTGGCCTAGACCTAAAACGCTAACCGAGGTATGTAGCTTCCTGGGATTAGCTGGTTATTATCAGAGATTTGTGGAGAAATTCGCTTCCATTGCAGCGCCTTTAACAAAGCTAACTCAGAAGGGAGTAAAATTTTAGTGGTCTGATGCTTTTGAGCGTAGTTTCCAGTTGCTGAAGGAGAAATTAACTATAGCTCCAGTCTTGACTCTTCCCGAAGGTCTAGATGGGTATGTGATTTATTGTGATGCCTCTGGTGTTGGATTAGGGTGTGTATTGAGGCAGCACGGCAGGGTGATAGCTTATGTTTCCTGGCAGCTCAGGAAATATGAAAAGAATTATCCTACTCATGATTTGGAGTTAGCTGCGGTGATTCATGCCTTGAAGATGTGGAGACATTATTTATATAGAGTTCACGTTGATATTTATACTGATCATAAGAGTCTCCAGTACATCTTTAAACAAAAGAAGCTGAACTTGCAACAGCGGAGGTGGTTAGAATTGCTGAAAGACTATGATTTTGATATTCTCTACCATTCTGGAAAAGCAAATGTTGTGGCAGATGCACTTAGCCGCAAATCAATGGGTAGTTTAGCCGACACGCCTTCAGAGAAAAGAGAGATGGTTCGTGATATTCATCAGTTGGCTAGTCTTGGAGTTCGTTTGGCTGATTCTGAGGTATAGCTGAATTTTCCATTATAGAAGAGATTAAGCAGCATCACTATGAGGATCCTGTTCTAGCTTAGTACAGAGACATAGTCCTGAAAAAGGGAAAGACCCCGTTTGAACTCTCCTCCGATGAGACATTATTATTCAGGGGCAGGTTGTGTGTACCAGATGTTGCGGGGTTGCGGCAATAAGTTATGGGTGAAGCACATTACGCCCGCTATTCTATTCACCTAGGGTCGATGAAGATGTACCATGATCTCAGATGCTTATATTGGTGGGATGGTATGAATCGTTGCTCAGTGCCCGATTTGCCAACAGGTTAAAATTGAGCACCAGAAGCTCAGTGGGTTATTGTAGGAGATGGAAATACCAACGTGAAAGTGGGAGATTATCAATATGAATTTTATTATAGGTTTACCACATACTCCGTGAAGGTATGACTCCATATGGGTTATTATTGATCGGTTGACGAAATCAACCCATTTTCTTCCAGTCTAGACTACCTACTCAGCTGAGGATTATGCTAGACTATATATTAGAGAGATTGCATGACTTTATGGTGTTCCCGTATCTATTATCTCCGATAGAGGCACCCAGTTTATGGTAAATTTCTGGAGATCATTTCAGGCAGGCTTGGGGACACAAGTGAGTCTCAGTACAGCATTCCACCCCCAGTCTGACGGGAAGGCCGAGCGCACTTTTCAGACATTAGAGGATATGTTGCAGGCCTGTATTATTGATTTTTGGGGTAGTTGGGATGATCATTTGCCATTGATTGAGTTTGCTTATAATAATAGCTACCACTCTAGCATTCAGATGGCACCGTGTGAGGCATTATATGGCAGGAAGTGTAGGTCACCAATCGGTTGGTTCGATGTCAGCGAGATTGAGTTGATTGGCCTGGATGTGATCCAACAATCAGTAGATGAAAATCATTCAGAAGCGATTATTAGCGGCTCAGAGTCGACAAAAATCTTATGCAGATAATCACCATCGACATTTAGAGTTTTAGATTGGAGATTGGGTATTCCTAAAAGTATTACCCATGAAAGATGTTATGAGATTCGGTAAGAAAGGAAAGCTCAGTCCAAGGTACATTGGCCCGTATCAGATTGTCAGTAGGATAGGCAAGTTTGCCTATGAGTTAGATCTGCTAGCTGATTTAGAAGCAGTACACCCGGTGTTCCATATTTCTATACTTCGTAAGTGTATTGGTGATCCTTCTAGAATCTTCACTATGAATGATATCCAGGTCACAGAAGAACTATCTTATGAAGAGCAGCCCGTAGCTATGTTGGATCGACTAAGAAAGTTACGAAATAAAGATGTAACTTCTGTTAAAGTGCTATGGCGAAACAGTAACCGAGAGAAAATGACCTGGAAAGCTGAAGAGCTGATGAAGAGGAAGTATCCTCACTTGTTTTTAGTTCCTTCAGGTAATTCAATCCTTCATTGGACTTTGTTGCTTGTTAAATAGTTTATTGGTCAATGAATAGTATTGCGATAATTAAAAAGAAAAACTTTCCCTAAATTGTTTGCATGACTTGTAAGGCCGGTTTAACATTTGAGGACGAATGTCTTAAGGGGGGAGGATGTTAGGACCCGTATGTCCTTAATTGGATCGATTAGGAAAAGTTTGGGACCGAAAGTTTTCAAAGTTGGGTTCTTGAAGACAATTTGGTAGTGCTCTTAAAATGGTGTTAGATTTCTATTGGTCCAAGTGTGTAGTGTAGACCATTCTTTTGACCAAGACTTTGTATATATTTATATAATGTCCCTTACCTTGTATTCTTTTCCCACTCTTAAAAGACTTAGCCAAATTAGAACAAGTGAAGAGCTCCTAGAGAGAGAAGCTCTCGGCTTTGTGCAAGGAAAAATTTGAAATTCCTTTTTCTTCACTTCCAAATTATTTTGATGGTACAAACCACCTATAGTCTCCAGTA
>DF357800.1:94834-111348 GCA_000787875.1 Solanum virginianum
TCGTATTTCGATTTATGGCTCATTAAGAGGTTTCCTAGAACAGCTCTGTAACTGGCAGTCTCCAATAAAATGGTCATAACATTTGACTCCGAACTCCAAATGAGGTCAAACCAGTTGCATTGGAAAGTTAATTCAAAGGGATTTCATTCGATAGGTCATGTTTCCCACATAATTCATTGTGTGCCAAGAGTTATGATCATTTAAAATTGACCCTTGCACAATCCAACACTAGAAACTCAATTATAGGAAAGTTTTGAACTCAACTAAGTACTAGATATCTCTTATAACCCTAATACATTTCCCATATATAGGATTGAGGCTTGAAACATAGGTACAAGTGAAGATGGAGTTATAAGTCTTGAATAATGAGCAACTAGGAGGCTTATCAAAAATGAACTCAAATACTCAGGTATTCAAATAGTCATACTCTAGAAATCAGTCTTAACTCAGGATTGAGAATTGAAAGACTATTTCTAACATCATCATTAGGCACGAATACAATTAAAGATATGCATACTTAAATACTCATAGACTAAAGAAGAACATCAAAGAAGAAATAAGAAATCAACTGAATAAAAGTAACTCAGAGAGTAGAAATGAATTATTAACATCGATTTCATCATTAGAAGGAACGAATAGGTGAGGGTATCTAGCCTTAATATCCTCTTCAACTGCCCATATAGCCTCTTCAATGGATAGACGTCTCTACAACACCTTTACAGATGCAACCTCTTTGATTCTCAACTTGCGAACTTGACGATCAAAGATTTGGACTAAGACCTCATCATAACTCAAACTATCCTTCACTCCAATGCTTTCAATAGGCACAACCAAGGACGGATCTCCCAAACACTTCTTAAGCATAGAAATATGAAAGACTATATAAATGGCTGCCAGCTCTTGTGGTAGCTCCAACTCATAAGCTATGTTTCCTACTCTCTTCACAATTTGGTAAGGACCAATGTATCAAGGACTCAACTTCTCTTTCTTTTCGAATCTCATTACACCTTTCATGGGCAACACTTTTAATACACCTAATCGTTGACCTCAAACTCCAAGTCTTTTCTTCTAACATCAGTGTAGGACTTTTTATGACTCTGTGTAGTTCTCAATCTCTCTTGGATGATCTTTACTTTCTCCATATCTTGGTGAACCAATTCTGGCCCAATCAATCCTGCTTTACCTACCTCAAACCATCCAATCAGTGATCTACATCTTCTTCATAAATAAACTCGTAAAGAGCTATTAGGATGCTTGAATGGAAGTTGTTGTTGTAGGTAAATACAATCAGAGACAAGTGGTCATCCCAATTACTTTTGAAGTCGATGATGTAAACCCTCAACATATCCTCCAATGTCTGTATTGTTTGCTCAGCCTGACCATCAGTCGGAGGGTGAAAAGAGTACTTAGTTTCATTTTTAAACCCAGGCCTTTCTGAAAGGACTTCCAAAATTAGGCAGTGAACTAAGCCCCTCTATCTGATATGATGGACAAAGGAATTCCATACAATTTGACAATCTCCCTTATGTATAACCGAGTATAATCCTCTGCAGTGTCTGTCATCTTTACCACAAAGAAGTATGTTGATTTAGTTATCCTATCAACAATCACCCAGATCGAATCATGTTGTCTGCGAGATCTCAGTAAGCCTATAAAGAAGTCCATGTTAATCATCTCCCATTTCCATTTCAGAATCTTAAAATTCTAAGCTACACCATATGACCTTTGGTGCTCAACTTTAATATTTTGGCAATTCAGGCAATTGGAAATGAACTCAGCAATGTCTTCCTTCATTCCACTCCACCAGTAGACTTTTCCCAAGTCATGGTATATCTTGGTAGACCCTGGATGGATGGAATATCTAGAACTATGGGCCTCTGCCATGATCCTCTATCGAAAACCATCAAAATATGGAACACATAATCTGCCTTGATACCTCAACACTCCATCTCCCCCTTTGGCAAAAGTCATCACCTTCTACTTATGCACATCCGCCTTCAACTGTAACAAAATAGGATCTTGATCTTATTTCTTCTTCACCTCTACTAATAGAGATAATGCAGACCCATTATGTACATGAACTCCTCATTTGCCTAATTCATCTAGTTGAAATCCCAATCATGCCAGTCGGTGAACATCTCTGGCCAACTCCTTTTTATCTTCCTCCACATGGATGGAGCTCCCCATGGATAACCTGCTAAGAGCATCAGCAACCACGTTAGATTTAGCTGGATGGTAGAGGATGCTCATATGGTAGTCCTTCAGCAAATTCGGTCATCTGATCTTCCTCAAGTTAAGCTTTTTCAAGATGAATACATATTGCAGGCTCTTGTGGTCTGCATGTGCTCCATACAAGTAGTGGCACCAAATCTTGAGTGCAAACACCACCACAACTAATTCTAAGTCGTGAGTTGGATAGTTTCTCTCATGGTTCTTAAGTTCTCTGGAATCATAGGCTATGACCTTACTTCTCTGCTTTAGAACACATCCCAATCCCACTCTAGAAGCATCACAATAGATCATTAAACAATCTAACCGTTTAAGTAAAGTTAATACTAGTGCGGTCATTAATCTGGTTTTCGATTCCTGGAAACTCTTCTCACACTCGTCAGACCACTGAAACTTAGCTTTTTCTTGAGTCAGTTTAGTCAATAGCAAGGATAAAAAAGAGAAACCCTTAATAAATTTGTGGTAGTAACCAGCCAAACCAAGAAAAACTCCTTATATAAGTTGGAGAGGTGGGTCTAGACCAGTTCTTAACTGTCTCAATCTTCTGCATATTCACTCGAATACCATCACCTGAGATAACATGGCCCAAAAAAGATACTGATTTAAGCCAGAACTCACATTTTGAAAATTTGGCATACAACTCCTTATCTCTAAGGGTCTGAAGAACAATTCGGAGGTGACCAACAAGCTCTTCCTCATCTTTAGAGTACACTAAAATATCATCGATGAACAAAATCACAAACATATATAGGTACTATCTACAGACTCTATTTATCAAGTCCATGAAAGCAGCAGGAGCATTTGTCAATTCGAAGGACATTAATAAAAACTCAAAGTGACCATATCGGGCTAAAAAATCATCTTCAAGATGTCACATTCTCTCATAATCAATTGGTGATAGCCTGATCTTAGGTCTATCTTAGAGAAAACAGTGGCCCCCTGAAGTTGGTCAAATAAGTCATTGATCCTCGGAAGGAGATATTTTTTCTAAATGGTCACCTTATTCAACTAGCGATAATCTATACATATCCTAAGGGAACCATCTTTATTTCACACGAAAAGGACCGGAGCAACCCATGGTGAGCCACTCGACCTAATAAATCCCTTGTCCAAGAGATCTTTCAACTGATCTTTCGGTTCTTTCAACTCTGTAGGAGCCATTCTATGTGGTGGAACAGGGAGAACATCAATGTCAAAGTCAATCTCTCTGTCAGGAGGGACTCCAGGCAAATCATCAGGAAGGACATCACAAAACGCATTGACAATTGGAACTGACTCCAAAGGTGGAGACTCTATATCATTAGCCTTAACTCGTATGAGGTGATAGATATATCTTTTAGAAATTAGATTTCTAGCCTGAAGGTAGCAAAATAAACTTACCCTTAGGCATAATAGAATCAACCTTCCACTCTATAACAGGCTCATTTAGAAACTAGAATTTGACAATTTGGGTTCTACAATCAACAGAGGTGTAACAGGCATGAAGCCAATCCATGCCAAGAATCACATCAAAGTCAATCATCTTTAACTCAACTAAGTCTGTCAAAGTATCTCTATGATAGATAGATAGCGTTCAATCTCTATATATCCTCTCAGCTAGAATGGAATCACCAGTTGGAGTGGAAACACTTAAGGGCTCAAAAGGACATTCAGGAAGAATCTCAAACTTACTAGCCACTTATAAAGTTCTAAATTATAAAGTGGCACCTGGGACAAGTAAGATATACGCATCATATGAAAAGACTTGAAGCATACCCATGACAACATCTAGTGCAACTTCCTGACCTTGTCTATTTCATATTGCATACAAATAGTTTGTACCCCCGCCCATATTAGTTGTGGCACCTCATTGTGGTGTTGCAGAAGACTGAGCTTTATTACCTCCATTACCCCTCCTCCTCATTGGGCACTCATTCCAGAAGTGTCCACTCTGTCTGTACCTATAGCAAGCATTTGTGCCCTCACGGCACTCACTTAGATGGAGTTTACCACACTTGTCGCGTGGTGGTTCCCCCCCAAACCTTGAGTCACACTAGCTTGGGATTGAGAACCTTTTGATCATACCTATTGCTCGAAGCTAGTGCACTCGCTGAAGATGGTGCATAGTTTAAAGACCTTTTCTAAAAATAGGACTTGTCCTCCTTACCTTATTTATGTTGGCTAGGCTCATGCCCTACTGACTGAGCCTTTTTGCTCAAGTGCTCTTTCTTATCCCTCTTCTTGTCCTCCTCAAGTTGTTGTGCATAGACCATAAGCCTATAGATATCCATGTCTAAAATCAGCAATGACACTTTGGACTCCTTTTTCACATGCTTGCCCAAGCCGAATATGAACTTTCTAATCTTAGACCTCACATCGGAAAATCATCTAATTCAAGTAATTAAATAATAAAAATAGTAATTTGTACAAGATTATGTAGAAATACATTAGTAATCTTAGACCTCACATCGGGGACCATTTCTGGAGTATACCCGAATAGTTTTATGAATTTGAGGCTATATTATTTTATATTCATCCCTTCCTGCTTCAAGTTAACAAACTCTTCCACCTTCGCTTCCCTTAACTCTCGTGGAAAGAAGTGATCAAGAAAGGCACCCTCAAAGTCATCCTAAATGGCAGGTTCAACATCCTCACCTCGGCTTTCTTCCAACTGATTGTACCAGACATTTGCCACATCCTTGAATTGATAGGAAGCAAGTTTAAATCCCTCAACTTCTATTACATACATGGCTTTCAACACCTTACACATCTCATCAATAAAATTCTAGGGGGCTCTTCCTCAACCTTAGACCCTGTGAAGACCGTTGGGTTTATCCTCAGAAAATCTCTCAATCTGGTGGCAGTTGTTGGCTCTTGAGAATCAGAATTAGGAGTCTGTGAACTCTGGTTCCCACTCTGAGCAGGTGCCAGTTAAGTGAGCATGGTAATAGCTCCTCTAAAGTCAGCCTTTATGGTAGGAGCAGGTAGAGTAGTAGATATTTGTGGAACATCAGTGGCTCTGGCTGGTCAACCTTAACCCCTCGTTTCCATCTAAGTAGGAACTTCTGAAATGGGATTCCCAGTATTACTAGCTGAAGTATTTCTCTATATAATGGTACGCTTAGGAGGCAAAATCTACAAGCGTATAATGCATGAATTAGATAGGTAGTTTAATAGAGTTAAACTCTATCCCATAAACTCAGAATACAAGAAAGTGCAACAATTCCTAATATCCTATAGCCTCCTGCTTATGAAGTGTGGTGCACAACACTCCCATAAATAAGACTGTATTACACATGGCTTCATAGACTCCCTAGGACTCTTGAACTTTTTGCTCTGACACCAAGTTTGTCACGCCCCGAGAGGGTACCCTTGGCGTGGCCGGCACTCAGAGACTATTGCTAGCCCCCAAGCGAATCACTTGGCCTCATCATATTCAGTCAATCATAACTAATAGCAGAAGACATTAATGAATAAGAATACTGAATAAAAGACAGTGACAAGTCGATGATAAAAGGCCAAAGTCCAAACAGTCTACCCATCAAACTCAAAAAGACTAGTACGAAGGAAACTAGTCAAAACATAATCTAATCACATCAACAATCTAGTCTATGAAGCCTCTAAACATCTTACTACATAGCGCCAATGACAGATGACTACCTCTAAGTAGAATAAAATACGTCCAAAGCTCAAAGCTAGAATCACAAATATGATATCCTCCAAAAGTAGGGGAGAGCTCACCAATCAGCAGAAAGCAAATAGGTCCTCAATAAGGTAGCTGTTGATGACCGCTAGTACCTACCTTTGCATCATGAAAAGATGCAGGCCCAAATGGATGTCGATACATAGAATGTAAGAGCATATAACATAACAAAAAGAAATATATAAAGGAAGAATAGCATCATCTTAAATAACTCAACTCAAGAAATAGAAAACTCAATCATCATGTCAAGAGTCCAAAAGTATGTAATTTAGACAATGATTACTCATTTATCATCTACATCCCATCCACTCAGAGTACTATTAAGGCTTATTTGGGAGTTTCTCTAACCGACAACCATCACCTATGAGCCGATGATGATACAACGAAGAGATGTCATTAGCACATCCATCCAATACCTAGCCAAGGGTATAGGACATCCCATCAATAGATCCAAAATCAGTAACATCAAGTCCTTATTTTGGGATATTAGAATCACCAGTTGGAGTGGAAACACTTAAGGGCTCAAAAGGACATTCAGGAAGAATCTCAAACTTACTAGCCACTTATAAAGTTCTAAATTATAAAGTGGCACCTGGGACAAGTAAGATATACGCATCATAGTTAGACTTGTTCTTACTTAATTTGGTTCTCAATACTCCTCTCAAGACTCAAAGCCATCAACCCTATGGTTAATTCATTCATCTAGTCTCATTGGACATTCATCAACTTAACTTATCATATTAACTATCAACCCTTTTTTGTTACATCATTTTTAGGTTCAGTTTTTTAACTCATAAGCACCCAATCATGCATCGTTATAACTCATGGCACTTAGGAGAACAAATATAGAATTAAAGCATTTGGGAATTCCATAGACTCTTTAGGCTCAAATTATGCTCATGCATGCTCATATAAGTAAAATATATGGAAATAATAAGAAATCATGTTAGGGTTCATGTAATAAGGTAAAATCATCTAATTCAAGTAATTAAATAATAAAAATAGTAATTTGTACAAGATTATGTAGAAATACATTAGATTTTAAGAAAAGCCTTCAAGAAATGTCCATAGGAGACTTAATTTACTCACATCACTATCAATCCAGGTTATGGGGGACATGGAAGAACAGAATCCATGTTTTGGTTAGCCTTACATACCTGGAAGTTTTGAACCATGAAGTATCTTGGAAGAATTCTCAAGTTTATCTTTAAACCCTAGCCCTTTTTTCTCTCTTGAAACCTTACTTCTACGTTTGAGAGTGTGGTTTAGCATAAAAGATTAATCTGACATATTTATGGCTTTATTTAGGTGTAAAAATGTCAATCCTAGGTTTAAAAAGGGTGAGAAAGGACCAAAATAACCTTTTCAAAAAAGCTGTCAAAAGCCGTCTACGGGCCTATTTACAGTCCATAGAAAGTTCCACAGCCCATAGGGACCCTTCCGCAAAGTTTTGGTCCAATGTCGAGGTCTTAAGTTCACCTTTACGAGCCTATTTTATGGCCCGTAGAAGGTTCTACAACACGTAGATAGGTTCGTAAAGTCTGGGACCAAAAATTTAAGTTTTCATGACTTTTGTCCACGAATTAGCAGACGGGCCGTACTATGGCTCGTAAAGAGGTTTTGTAGAACAACTCTGCAACTGGTAGTCTCCAGTAAAATGGCCATAACCTTTGATTCCTTTCTCCAAATAAGGTGAAACCAGTTACTTGGAATGCTAATTCAAAGAGATTTCATTTGGTAGGTCATGGGACACCTAATTCTTTATGTACTAAGAGTTATGAGCATTTAAAGTTGACCCCTGCATAATCCAACACTAGAAACTCAATATATAAAAAAAAGTTGAACTTGACTAAGTATTAGAGGTCTCTTATGATCCTAATACACTTACCATATATAAGAATGAGGCTTGAAACATAGGTACATCTGAAGATAGAGTTATGGAGTGTCACAGAACATCTAAACATAACTATTTTTTACATGTTATCAACTGAGATTCACAACATTCTTTAAACTTTTTAAGTCGGGGGGGAGATTGTCTGATGTATTTCATGACTTATCTCACTCGCTTGACTGACTAACAAATTTCTTTTAATCCATCTTGCATGATAAGGTTAAGAATATGTGTCATACACCTTACATGAAGGTGTTGACCCTTCAATATGTTAGTTCCCAAATTACTCAACTGTTTAGACATTTTTTCACGAAAATACTATTGGAACTAGCATTATCAACTGTGATAGAAAAGACATTATCCAAGACCTAATCAAGCAAACAACTAGTAATGAAAGCCACCATATCATCACCTTTATGACTAGAAATAGGACAAAAATTTATAATTCCTTTATGTAAATTCTAATTTCTATCTATAAAGTGGGCTGTTACACACATATAGTTGATTCTTTGAATAGATGTCCAAGTATCTGTCATAAAATAAACTTTTGGACGTGCTTCTCTGAAAGTCCTCTTCAAGAGTTGTCTATGTTTACTATAAAGTAGATAACAATCTCTTGTCAAAGTTCTACGAAAAGGAATCTGAAATTGTGACTTTGTGATTTTAATGAAATTTTTGAAACATTTCTTCTCAACAAAACTAAATGGCAACTCATCAACAATCATCATTTGGACTAAAGCACTTCTACAAATATTCAATTGCTAATCATTGCTTCCTTTTCTCCCATTGAAGATGCTAGAAAATGTATTAGTTTTTTACCATCAATTGACCTACGTGGAAAATTAGGACACTTGTTACTCAAATGGTTATTCATAGACGAAGTATCATTACCTTTCATAGCAGCCGCATAAGTTTTTCCACAGTAGTTACAATTGCTTTAGGAGTTTCATTTTCATCAACGAACTTCTCAAAATTCTTCCAACAAGAAGCCCTAGGTTCTATGAATTTTATTTTCTTTAGAGCTTCAACCTCATTTGGAGAAGAAATATTAAGTGTTTCATTTGAAGCCCCATCTTCACTTACCATACTTTCAAATTCTGCCATTTGTGAAAACGAATTAAAAAGAATTAGAAAATTGTAATCTTCAATTCTCCATCTTCATTCCTCAAACCCTTCTGATTCTTTCATTATTCATACCAAAAAAAAAACAAAAAATGTAAAACGTACCACTTAAGTTCTTCAGTTCATCAGCAATGTTCAATTGTTCATAGACAGTTTGCCACTTTGCAGCACTTCGTGAGTTTGATGGCCGATAAAAAATTGTTTAACTGAGGCCAATGTTCAGTCTTCTTCACAGTTCACTCTTCAGCGATGGCCGATGAAAATTTGAAAAAGACGATTGCAAAATTGAAAAATTGAAAGTGACAATTTAGGAATTAGGTTAGGGTAACTTACACAATATGCTTTCAGTTTTTTACATTTTAGTACAGTAAATAAAAAAGTTGTAATTTGTAAAGTAAATAAGTCATGGGTCATTTGGACTTTGGAATTGGGCATAAACTTATTTAGTATTACACAATTATATATATATATATATATATATATATATATATATATATATATATGAAAATTTTGGTTTTTTGATTAACCGAATAAAAATTACTTAAACTCGATAATCGAACCGAATTATTGATATTTTAAAATTTGAAATCAAAACCGACTGAATAAATCGATTGATCAAAAATCAAAATTTTAAAAAAATCAGTTTGGTCACTTTTTTTTATTTGAACCAAATAATGTCCATCCCTATTATCCATCAGATCTGTATCATTAGGTGGTGGTATGCTGCCTGTAATATACTCTACCAATTTCTCTCACAGTACCTCCTTCATCTTATTCTTCTTCCATACTCAATTTCTGATAAATTCCTTAACTTTAATCTCTTCATTGCTCACTAGTCTGTCTTCTAGAAAATATAAAGCACTCAATTTTATCCGGTTGTCAAACCAGAAACTAGAATTTCCATATTTCAACTGTCACTATATCTCATGCTCCATATCCTCTCTTGTATTCATCATCTTTCTCCATACCTGAGAAGCTCCCATATTTGAGGCTATCATAGGATGATGTTTCTTACTGTACTTGTTTCACATATATTATGCCCACAGTGAAGATATGGAAGTTCTAAAAGTCCATCAGAGCTTAGCAATAAAAAAATTTGTTCACATCATGAAGAGATCTAAAACCAATGCCACCTACCTCCCTTGGGTAACATAGGTCCTTCCCAGCCACCCAGTGCTTGCCTTTGATCCCACCTGCCCCTGTCCATATGAATCTGGCAAACAGCTGATGAATTTTATCAATCACTCTCTTTAGAGGGTGCATGACTGTCAGCAAATAAACAGACATAGATTGCAAGACATAGCTAATTAAAACTTGTCTTCTCCCATGGGAAAGGAATTTGTTATGCCAAGACAAAATCCGTCTAGCTATTTTCCTTATAATCTCCTCAAAATAGACATGTTTACCTCTGCAATAAAACACTAGATAGCCAAGGTAATTAAGTGAAAAGTTACCTTGTATGATTCTAGTTAGTCTTCTCAATCTAATTGCCATTGCTAGGGGTGTTATCATGAAGATAAAAGGAACTCTTGTTCTTATTAACTCTTTGTCTAGACACCTCCTTATAATTTTTGAGAACCTTCATCATCTTTATAGCAGATCTTCTCTCCTCTGAATCAAATAAAATTGTATCATCTGCATAAGCAAGATGATTGATTTTTGGCTCATTTTTTAGCGGTCCATACCCTCACAAACTCCTCACCATCGTTCAACCTGTTGAGCCCTCTAGATAAGACCTCTACCGTTATTATGGACAGGGTTGGTGACAAAGGATTACCCTGTTTCAATCCCCTGATGACTTGAAAAAACCATAGGTCTTTCCATTTAAAACCACTAAATACCAGTTGTTAGAGACCAGACTCCATACTATATCAATTATGATTCAGAGATTCAAACTTTTTTAGCACCTTTGTAACGAAAATCCATGATACCCTATCATAGGCCTTCACCATATCTAACTTGACAACCACATTCACATTTTTACTTCTTTTGTTCATATCCTTAATGATTTTCTAGGCTGGGAGAATATTTTCTACTATATTTCTTCTTTTGAAAAATCCTAACTGATTATGTGAGATGAACTTTGGCAACACTCTAACCAATTTACCATGAATGACTCTAGAGATGACCTTATTGACAAATGAGATAAGACTGATTGTCCTAAGATTAGAAAAAAAATTTCACTATTTCTTTCTTAGGAATAAGGATCACGTTAGTGTGAGTTATAAACTTAGTCAACTCCTACCTACAAAAGAAGGCTCTCACTAACCTGATGATGTCACTTCCAACAATATCCCAACATTCCTTGTAGAATGCTCCTGTGAAGCCATCAGGGCCACTAGCACTATTTTTATTAAGAGAAAAAACAACTCCATGCACCTCATTCTCATCTAGCAGTTCAACCATTTTCTCATTTTCTCTTCAATTATCAATCTTGGAAGATAATTTATCATTGCATATTTACCAGTATGTTCCTCTGCCTGGAACTGCCTGCTATAGAATGTCACTACCTCATTGCCAATTAATTCCTCCTGATTGATCAAAGTACCTTGTTCTGTCACATGCAACTTTCTTTTTATGCCTCTCACATATGAATGAAATAATTTGATATTTCGATCCCCATTGTTCAGCCATCTCATGTCTACCTTCTGTTACCAAAATTCGTCTTCAACCTTTAACCATATCCTTAATTCTACTTCCACTTTCTTTAACTCTTCCTTATTGCTAGGTTTGGCAAAACTTCAAATTGGGCCTCCTTTGCTCTGATGACATCCTCCAATGTTGTAACATTCTTGAATATATTCTCGTATATCTGCTTGCTTCATTCTGACAATGGTCTTCTTACCTTTTTAAATTTTGCTTGGACCTCACAAAAGGGTTTCCCACAAAATCTACTACCTAATAGTGCCTCACTACATCCTTGAATTGTTTGTGTTTGATCCAAAAGTTCAAAAATCAAAAAGGTTTTATGACAACTTCCCCTTTTATGTTACAGATCAGCTGTAGGGGCCATGATCAGACCCTTTCCTAATGAGATGATGAACCTTTGAGGAAGGGAAGAGGTCCGCAAATACATTGTTAACCAATACCCTATCCAATCTTTTGAAGATACACTCATCTTCAATTCTTCCATTCCACTAAGTATATGTGCTCCCTGTAAACTCTAACTCCTTTAATGAGTAGTTGCTAATGAATAAAGTAAAGTCAATTGCTTCCTGTTATTCAAATGAAAATCCCCCTAACTTCTCTCCTTCATTGAGGATTACATTAAAATCTCCTCCTACTATCTATGGAATCTCATTAATGGCCATACTTTGAAATTTTTCCCATAGCTCTAGTCTTTCTAGAGCACTACACCTAAAACAAACTACTGATATTAGACTAGGCTTGTTATTGTATGAGAATTTAATTGTCACTAGCTGAATTGAGTCTAAAAGGATCATTGTTTCCCACTTCTCCCTCCAAAAGTACCATATCCTCCCAGATGAGTTAGCAGAGGTATGAGAAAAATCCAGTCTTCTTTTGTGTTCTCCAATTTGAGATGGATTTTGAAAAGGCTCCGTTAATGCTATGAAAGAGTAGTGATTTCTTCTGTTCATGTCCATCAACCTCTCAAAAATGTTTTGAGTATTAATGGACCTAATGTTTCAAAAAATCATTTTCTCTATCATTATAAATTGTTAGTTTTATCTTGTATGCTTCTTGTTTTAACCTGTAAAGGAATTGTGGCCCTTCCTTTCTTTGTTACTGTTCTTAGGCTAGCAGCATGTCTAGGGGATAAATCCCCTTCTGTGTAGATCTGTTGAATATTGTTGTCAATGTTCTCATCTTCTTCTATTTGCACCTTCTTATTTGTCGTAGAATCCTCTTCATACACTATCTGCTTCCTATGATTCTCCATACTTTCCCCTAAACTTTCTTCTCCTGTTTTGTCTCTTGTTGAGCCTGAGGAATTTTCACCAAACAGGTCCTCTATTATGCCTTTTATCCCCACTTCCCCAACCATCCTAGAAGGTTGCCCCTCAGCCACTGCTGCATTTTCTAATATTTTTGTGCCCGATGTTTGCCCCTTATCCACACTTGCATGTGAGGTTTGTGTCTGTGACGCTTAAGTTAGAGTGTTTTTTTATTTTTGTCACTATTTGTGTCCACCTTGTCTTTTGTGTTGTCTCTATTTAAAGCAACATTTCTATTTGTGCCTTTCTCCCTTCCTATTCCATTATGTTCTTTGTATTTGGTACTCTTCTTCGAAGAATCAGTCTTTCCCTTATCTACATTCTCCACTGTTTCCTTTGCATGGTCTACCTTTCCTTGCAGTGGTCCTTCCTCCTTCTCCTATTTGTCATTTTGCAGAGCCTTAAAAGAGTTCTTGGAAATCAAACACCCCTCCTATTCCATATTATTTTCATCTAGATCTTTCCTTA
Organism: Solanum virginianum; assembly: GCA_000787875.1. Lineage (NCBI taxonomy): Eukaryota > Viridiplantae > Streptophyta > Magnoliopsida > Solanales > Solanaceae > Solanum > Solanum virginianum. The sequence continues at coordinate 108,183 of DF357800.1, forward strand.
TTAATAGGTTTTCTTTCTAGTACGATACTGTCAGTATTAATTACCTGCTTCTTTGTTTAAATTGTGTTCCTCTTTTAACCCTACATTTTTTAGCCTTCCTAAATTTTTGCGTATCCTTTACCATCTAGATCTTTCCTTCTTTTCCTGCGACTTTTCCTGTATGCCTATTCTTTAGCTCCTCAAACTGTTGATCCTGCTTATCCTCCTGTGTGAGACCTTATTTTTATTTTCTGTGCTTTCTTCCTTGTCTCCTTTATCATCCTTCTTACTATTGTCCTCCTTCTTTTTAGATTTCCTGTCTGGGTACAACTATACATTGAGAAAGCAACATTGCTCTTCATCATGCCCTTATATCATACAAGCGGTACAATACTTGGGTATGTAATCATATTTAATCTTGATCCACTTTTGATCTACATCCCCAGATACTTTGCATACCCCAACTTTGATTCTTTCGAGGAACTCCTGTACTAGATCTACTTCTACTTCTACCCTTGTACAACTTGGTCTTATTTGATTCTTTGTCGCTATATTGACTTGGACTGGTTTCCCTACTGCCTTTGCTAATGAGAAAATGGCATCCCTTCCAAAAAAAAGTTGGGTGGCAGTGAGGGAAAGGAGATCCATGTAACCGTCGTGGTTGTTTCTTCCTCAAGATCAAACATTGGTTCCTATTTGAACATCCTCATTGGGTATGATGAACTCCTCTGTGTTATGTAGAAAGTTGGTTTTGATAACAGATATACATAGTCCTCCATCAACGATGCCCTAATCAATATATGTCTGTTACACAGCAATCCAATCTTACATTCAGCTTTCAACTCACATTGTTTTGGGATCAGTCTTTGGAGTTCCTGGATCTCTGGCCATTTGTAAGAGAATTTTCCTATTATCGCATATTCCAAGTTCTCATTTATTATCATCTGATCTACCTCTGCTTGTTCCCAAATAACTTGTGGCCCCCATGTAGGTACATGATCGGCTTGATTGAATGATTTCAGTGGTTTCTTTGGTTGTTTCAATAGTGGCGCATAAGTCACAGCAGGTAATGGTGGTCCTTCTTCAGTGGAAGGATGACCACTGGCCGATGCGGCCATGGCCACTAGTGGTGGCAGAACTAAGATCGAAAGCGCTTAGGGTTTAGAGAGAGAATTTTTTAACCCTATTAATTAATGTTTAGTTTTAGCCATCACTGTAATAAGTTTGGCTTGACAAATTAACTCAAATAAAGTTAGTAGAACGAATAAAGAGGTCTAAGCAATGCCATTATTGTCCTAGCACCATGGTGGACGTTAAATTACTTACTCTTAAAACAATACATTTGAATTTGTACATGTGTTTAAGGAGACTTGAATTGACTAGATAATGAAATAATCTAAAAGATATAAAAAATAAAAATAAAAAAAGCAAGTATTAGAACTATGTAAATTTCTTTTCTTGTTGGTACGGTTGCTAGTAGTAGATGTTACATTTGAATTAGTAAGGTAAGTAATAAATGAAACTCAACTGACCTCCAACAAAAAGATAAGGTGTTATTTATAGTTGCATATAAATAGACAAGATCCAGGAATTATAACGTCTTAAAGCCTGTTAATTGTCCATTATTATTATTATTGGATCTGTGAATCATGCGCAAGGGGTGAATGTCCAAGTTAATCAGCTGATTCAATTTGTGTTTCACATCTACGTAGCTGGATGTTGCTCTCATTATAATATTGACCACCCAACAATTGATTCATATTTAACTTGTTCATATGAAAATTAATACTAATAAATAATCAACAAAGTCTTCTCTTACGAAGTTATGTGTCTCTATTATGCCTATTAATTATAGGTTCCATTTTGACTTTTGCAATCATTTTACGTAATTAATCAAATATTGTTTTGTTAATAAATTATTTTAAGATCGCGGTACCTAGCCACATGAAAACACATGTGGCATTATCATTGAGCATTATTTATTTGGAAAATCACACCGTTTATCCGTCATCCTGTTGTTAATTAATCAATTATAGCACTTGTCATGATTTTTGTTTACTCTATTATTACTCATAAACTATTTAATAAATCTTTCAGTTTGGACATTATAAATGACAACATGGGTTGAACAACTTTGGTTTTTCTTTTTAATGGCTTTTATCTTATGTTCAGGTCAACTATAAGTGTACATAGACAATAGCTGCTAATATGACCTCATAAGTATGGTTGAGAATAAAACTAAGAAAATGCAAAAAATAATGTAAATCGCTTTCAAGGAAATAACACAAAAAAATATATATGACTTAAACTTGAGAGATGCTAACTTATTGAAACAAAGTGAAGACAAAACTTATAAAAAAATGAAGAAGCAACACTATTATAAGGCACAGTGAGCAACGTATTAAATTAAAAACGGAGGTTTTATTCAAAACTATGAAACGACAAATGGTATATGTCAGTAAAATTGACATTACATTTAAGAAAATGCTCTCGGAGTTCCTTTTGGTCGTTATATTACGCTTTTCAATAATCAATTTAATTAAATTTTAAAATTAAATTAGATTATATTTATTTAAAAATATTAAATTAATATTTTTAAATAAATATTTAAAAATTATATGACAAGGATCATTAAGTACAATTTCTTTTATATCAGTATGATAAAAAATTATATCTTAAAATATTTAATTTTCAAAAAGAAAATTATGACAACTAAAAAAAAATGTAGAGAGCAAAACATATCTTTAAATCTTATGATTTTATACTAAAAATATGTAAAATACATCAAAGTGTTTTTTTAATCTTGTGAACTCAACTATGTTATATAAAAAATTAAAATAAAACTATATTTATATAAATTAAGAAAATGTAAAGCAAATAAATTAAAACGAGAGAGCGTGATTCTCCTTCTTCTCTCCATTATATTTTGCTTTAAGTAGATAAGTTCAAATTTTGTTGCGGGACGTCATCTTGGACAATTGATCAGTATCAAAGTCAAACTTTATTTCTATAATATTAAAAAATATGTGGACATTATTTTCACATCTTGATGTAATATTGACGACTATTACAAGCTTTTAACATGTTCAACTTTGGAAAAAACAAACTTCCAAATAATTGCTACACTTGAATTAGGAAATTGGCCTAATAATTTTACATATGCTAAAATCAGAAAGGGTTTGACCCG
>DF357799.1:0-23013 GCA_000787875.1 Solanum virginianum
TATTTATGCTTGAAATGGTTAGTAGTGAAATCTTGTAGTCAAGCCCCATATTCCTTGTGGATTCGACCCTAACCTTCAGTTAGGTTAATTGCTGACAGCGACCTCTTTCTTATTAGAGCATGAACATCATCAAAACTTATGGCGCTGTTGCTGGGGAATACAGCTAGGTTTTGATTTGATTTCACTATTAGTTAATTCTAGTGTTGATTTCTAGAGTCTGTTGTACTATACTTTTATTTTTATTTTTGTTGTTTGATTTTACGTGCAGAGTACACTAGGTTGTATGCCCAACACGAGGAGCCAAGGCATCCTTTAGCTCCACTTAATTTGGAGATCCATTATCTACCAAGAAGATTGACTCAAGTGAATGAGGATATTGAGGTTGAGTAGGATATGCCTACGAATGAGGATTTGGAAAGAGAGTAGAATCCACAACAAAGGGGTAACAGGCTACAACTCAGGGACTTAAATAAAAATGCTTATGGGTGGAATCAATATCGATTGAACCCTATGACTATGGATGTTACTGGTGATATAGTACTGCCTCCTCTACCGGCTCATACTAAGTTCACGGTATCAAGTGGATTGCTCTAAATGCTCTAAAATCGTGGTCCATTCATAAGGCTACCTTGGAAGGTCCCCACTGTTATCTTCAAAATGTGGTGTTTGTTTGCAAGAGTGTCATGGGGACATAAAACTTTTCTCTTGGTGTTGTGGGTTTGAGAGTGTTTCCACTGTCATTGAATGGAAATGCAGTTGCATGGTTGTGTGAGCTTCTACCTTGTACAATCACAAGTTGGGCTGAACTTTAGAGAGTATTCCTTGAAGGATACTTCCCAAGATCTAAGAAGTTGAGGCTTAAGGACCAAATCAACAACTTTGAGCAATTGTCGGGTGATTCTATTAGTACAACATGGGAGAGGATTACTAAATGCTTGAGGATGGTCCCTAATCACAAGATTGTGGATGATGCCTTGGTTGAGATTTTCTATTGGGCACTTGATGAGAATAGTCAATCTTGTGCTGACACAATCATGGGAGGGATGTTCTTAGACCAACCTTTCACATTGATAGCCGCACAGATGGAGCAATTGGTCAAAACAAATAGAGCATGGGGTCAATGAGAGCGGGGTGTGATGAAACCCTCTTGTGTAGTTAATACCAATAGTGCGCAAGAAAAGGTAAATGAAGAGATCATGGAGCAAGTTGCTCAACTTCGCACAAGTATGGACTTGGTTTTAAAGCAAAATCAAGCAAGTGTTAAGACCATCACATACCAACCTTCAAAGGCTCCTACCTTTGATGATCTATTCTTTGATGAGGATGCATGTTTTGTAAACAACTAAGCGGCGGGTTTTCGGAAAAAACCCAAAGGGTCCATTTCGGATTATTGGAGGCAAGGTTCCAGGAATCAAGGTCGAAACTTCACCCATGAAGGGATGTATAGAGATAACCAGGGTGGATACTATATGAGAGCGAGAGTGCCATCGGAACTTCAACTATGATACAATGGATAGAGACAACCAGGGTGGATACTATGAGAGAGAGAGTTCCATATATAGAATAGGGGAGAAGAGAGGGATACAAGAATGGTCATTATGTTCCACCACACAATCATGATGCCAGAACAAGTAACTCAAGAATTGGAGAAATGTTCAAAATATTATTAAAGCGAGCAGACCATTAGGATGAGACTTTAAAGGGAATGAAAGATGATATTTCAAATATTAACTAGAAAGTTGAGTCTCAGTCCATGGCGATCAAGCAACTAGAGTAATAATTCAGACAAGTTTCCTCACAATTGAATCAGTGCCAAAAGGGTAACCTACGAAGCAATACGGTTCAAAACCCAAAGAATGAAGGGCATTACATGGGGGTGATGAATAGGAGTGGCAAGAGCACCATAGACCCCCCTATGCCAGTAATTGTGGACGAAGTTGATGGGAAGGGTTTTGTGCTGAAGTCTCGGTTAAGGGAGAAGACCCAAAGATTGTTGGGATGTAACAAGAAGAGACAAAGGAGCATAAGACATTGAAATCAATTCCCAAAACCCCTCCTCCTTTCCATCAAAGGCTTAAGAGAAAGGAAGAGGAGGGTAAATTTAAACACTTCCTCTCGATGTTGAAGTAGCTCTTCATCAACATTCCCCTTCTAGAAGCTTTGGAGAAAATTCCCGGGTATGACACATATATAAAGGACTTAGTCACCAAGAAACGTACTTTAAGCCAAGATTTCTCACAAGAACTCCAACAATGTAGTATGATTATGACAAAATATCTTGCTCAAATGCGAGAGGACCCCGGTGTATTCACCATCCCCTGTACCATTGGTGATGTCCAGTTTGCAAGAGCATTTTCTGACTTGGGAGTGAGCATCAATCTAATACCACTTGCAGTATTCAAAAAGCTTGGCCTTCGTACTCCTACCCCAACAAGAATAAGATTGCTTATGGCAGATCAAACCATTAAAAAGCCAGAGGAAATCTTTTTGGATGTACTTGTTAAAGTGCATAAATTTATCTTTACGACAGGTTTTGTGATCCGCGACTGTGAAGTTGATTTTGAGGTGCCCATCATTTTGAGGAGACCATTTCTAGCCACTATGAGAGCCCTAGTGGATATGAATTTAGGTCAACTATGGTTTAGGGTTAATGATGTAGAGGTTGTGTTCTATATTCACCAATCCATGAAACACCCAGATGAGGGCAAAAGTGAGATATAGATCCTTGGTGATAGTTAATGAAGGATAGTGACAAAGTTGAGCCACGACGTTAAACAAGGCACTTCTTGAGAGGCAACCCAAGCAATTTTGATAATATTTGGCTTGTTTTAGGTGTTTTTGATTGTTGAGATTCATAGGTAGAAGGTTTGAGTTTGTTTTTATAATTGAAAGACATTGTTGTAGTTGTAATATTTTTGGAAGTTTGTTTTTATGATTGAAAGACATTGGTGTAATTGTAATATTTTTGGAATTATTGTGTTTTGAGATTTGGTTTGCAGGTGAGAATTGAAGTACTGAAGATCTTAAAAATAGCACTTGGACCAGCCTGTACGATCTAGCCTATGAGTGGTAGTCCTCATTACGACTTGTAGTCATGCCTCGTAGAGAGAATCAGTAAGTATTAGAAGTTGGCATATACACTACGAGCCAATCTTACAATTTGTAGGGTCCCCTACAAGTCATAAATAGGGTTCATAGTGCAAGGTATGATTCCTAAATTTTTAATAAGTATTGAGTCTGCTACGAGACTATAAACTACGAGTTGTAGGATAGCCTATGACTCGTAGTAGGGGTCTCGTAGCCCCGATTTGTAAATTTTTAAAACTCGACCTGGTTTTTTTATATAAGGGGTCAAAATAAAATTTGACCCCTACTGTCGATTAGGAACCTTAAAAAGCAACGGAAAATCTTTCTCTATCACCCACATTATTTTATCGATCAAAATTTTTGCTACCTACATTATTTTTCGGCGAAGGCACTATTTTTAGGGTTTCGACTTGATTTTTAATTTTCTTCACTTTGATTTACCTCTACAATTGATCGTTAAGCTCCATGGTAACATTTGAAATACTCTGTCGTGAATTTGTTCCCTATATGAGTATATGCTTTGCTTAATCATATTATATTATGCCGCATAGTGATCATTGAACTAGACTTGTAATCTAGGGATTTTAGACTTTGAATGGTTGAGTTATGATCCTATTTGTGTTGAAATTCCTTAATGGGTGATGATGATTGCAAAATTTATGATTTATTTATAGGATGTAGTGTGTGATTTTTTCCCGTGCATAGTCTGAATGATTGTCGGAGTTAAAATTTAGGGGATATGGGTGTGATGCTTATGATTTAACTTATGGGGTTTGACTTAATTGATATGTATGGGAATTGCATCTCTTGGAATATGTTATAGTTGTCCAGTAAGAGTTTAGAAAATATATTATCTTTGATATGCTTGACGTAGCATAGAATTGGTTTTGACTTCTAGGGATGAGGGTGATTTTGAATGTCTGAGGATTAGTATGGAATTGATTATTTGCCATGAATTCTACATTGCTCTTATGTCTTAAGTTGGTTTGAATTTTGTGTTCGATTTGTACCTATTGTGGGAAAATTTTAGATATTCTGATGCCTTTTATTTCCTGCTACGAGGCACTCCTATGACTCGTAGGTTCCTTTTAGATTCGTAAGGGTCCCTTGTAGCAAGCATCATTCATCTATGGTTTCTTCATTTTTCTCATACGAGACTCACATACAACCTATAGCTCCTGCTACAACTCGTAGTGAGACCTCATAAGCTTATCTGAGTTCTGAGAAATATTTCTGAAAATGGTTACAAGCTCAGACGATGACTCATAACTATGTTTTGTAGCTGGGATAGAAAGCATTTTTGAAGGAAAAACTGGTTCTACGAGAGTAGAGTACGACTCGTATCTACAAACCTATAGTTGCACCAGTGAATTTCTATTTTTGATTTGCTTTTGTTTCTTGTTCTTTGTTATTTGTTTTAATGGATCAAACATCTTAAACTTACATGTTGCTTTGTGGTTTGTTTGCAAATAAAATTCCCCCTAAAGATAAGGGTGCAATCAAAACTCTCAACGGAGGTTCATGGGTGAATCCTCTAAGACCGAACATTCAGAGGGCTCTGTGGAAGTCTATATAGTCAGGGTGGACTCAGAGGGCAAAAGACCCCAGACTCGAGCTCTTGCAATGCAGACGCCCATGGAAGTTAGTAGTTCCTCCCAGTCTGAAGACGAAGAATAACAGGGCAATGGGGACGGGTCAGATAATAGCTTGCCACAGATGACTCCTTCACATTCTGGCTCCGAGTCATAGTCCGAGAGCACCTCCCAGACCCAGCAGGAGGAAGTCTAATCCCAACCCCCAGTCGATAGTAGATGGTATATCCCTAGAATAAAAGAAATATATGACCAGGGATTGAAGCCTAGGGGGCAAGGCAAGCCGGTCCGCCAATTTTATGAGGAGTCCCGATTGAATGCCTCAGGCCTAGATAAAGTACTCGAATTGGATCCCGGGTTGGATGATCATGGTCTACGGTGGACCAATAGCAGCTGGGAAAATATGCCCCTTATGTAGTCCATAAGTTCTATGCGGCTTACCTTGCTACACTCTTTCGGGGTTGTCAAAGAACAAGAGGGCAATTGAGCAACCGAGGCTAAGAGTGGTGACAGTCCAGGGGGGAAAGTTGATAATGTGATCACCCTTGAGAGAGGCCATACTGTTGGCCAAAATTCTAGCTGGCTATGCTATAGATTGGGCCAAGATCATTTTGGAGCAGATTCACGAGGCTGCAGCCCCCATGAGCACTTCACTGCCATTTCTTATTCTGATCCATTGATTGTGTAGTGTAACAGGTGTTTCTATAAATCCTCACCGGGATCCTCACGTAGAGTCCACACGCACTATAGATCCCAACTTCATAAAGGCTGATGAGAATCTGGTGGCCTTACCACGAGCAGCTCCTCCAGCTATCCAAGAGCCATTCCCAGTGGAGCCTCAGATTTCAGGGTCATCTCTAGTATATTGGCACTACTCCTACCACTATAGAGCCCACGCCAGCGGTTGAGATCAAGTCTGCACCATCCTCAAACACTCCAGTACCGGTATCATCTTCATTACAAGTTAACCCTTTTTTCTCTACTATTGCTTTTCAGGCTTTACTATGCAAGGTGGCTGTAGTAGAGGGTAGACTATGGGAGTTGTCAGCATGGGTCAGAACATTGATTGATCAAACTGTTTGGGACTCCAAGGACATTATGAGGATGTTTGCCCAAGATTTAGTTGATGAGAGAGTCCGAGTGGTAGATGCCCAGGTTGATACATTTGAAACTAGAGTCCACAAGAGGCTTGAGGGTGCTAGGCCTACTGACGCAAGTGCAGTTATAAAGGAGTTGGCTAAGTTCAAGGCTGACTTGTTACAAATGTTGGCAGCCCCTGTTCCAGCCCAGATGCAGCACCGGCAGGAGATGAGGCATTTGATTGGCTTATCGATCTTTCAGACACCCGTGGGAAGAGGCCCCTCGAGCTGGTTGACCCAGAGCCAACTACGAAGAAGTCAAGACAGGAGGAAGAGCCCATACCCGAGGAGGTGGTGCAGGAGTCACTTTTATTGTCGGCTATTCAGAGAGACGGAGCACACCACACCCCACCTGGAGATGGTACTTTCGATATAGCTACAGAGGAAAGGCAGTCCCAAGACCCCGCAGATCAGCCCGAGACTGGTGCTTGATGCACCATGATGTTTGACTTCTGTTGACCCTAGTTCTTATTTCATACAATCTTTTTATTATGTTAATTTTTGGTTGTGTTTAAATATTCTTATGTTGGATGTTATTAATTTTGGATGTTAATTTTTGGGATTTAATGGATGTATGTATATATTTCTATGTTATTGTGTTTTATTTTCATTCTTGTTTTACTTTGAGGACAAAGTATCACATTTTGGTGGGGTAGTGTAAGTTATGGATTAAGGTGAAGTCTAAGTAGCTTCAAGTCCATAACTTCCCCTATTTTTGATCGCAAGGTTTTCTTGTCATGCTTCTTTTTTCTTGTGGATGTTTACTTTTCTATTGAATCGGCATGTTTAGATATTGTAGATAATGGGTAAATTCATAGTAGTGTTATCTATTGGCGTATACATAATTTTTAGATTTGTTTTTAAAGTATTGATAAAAAATTGGGTACCCTCAAAATTTTTGAGGTTGTGATTATTGATGCATTTATACATTTTTGAGTATCTGGCAATGTTTGTTCTGATATTGTGAAGGTAAGCTGAGACTTAAAGCATGACGTATGAGTCTATACTTGATTGTGGATACAATTGTCTTATGTGCTGTGAGCTTATTTTTTTTTGCAGTCATGGATCTTGTATGGACCTAGAACTTGCCTTGTTACTCTAAAGTTTGTTTGGTGATGTGGTGGATATAGAAAGGATCTTAGGTCTTTGTTCATTGAGTGAAACCACTAGCCTAAATGACCCACCAGATGAGTGAGTGAATCCCTTGTTCCAAACTTTTGAGCTTATTATGTCCTCATTCTTTCTTGAAACCTTGTTAGCTTAACCTAGTTTGATGAAATGCCTTGATATTGGCCCTGGCCTATCCTTGAACATGTGAACCTTAATTGAGGCCAAAGGCCTAAGTTGAGGGTGGCTGCAATTGGTGCCCCTGGTTTGAGGCATAAATATTGTGTACTTCACCTGAGGTTAAAAGCCTAAGTTAAGAATGGCCCTTATTGTGATAAAGTAATGATAATAAGGTGGCTAGTTGGGAAATCAAGAAAGAAATGAAAAAGCATGAACCAAGTGAAGAAAAAGAAGAATAGTGCCATAAATTGAGAAAAGGTAGCAAAAATGAGTTTGAAATCAAGGCACAACTGAAAAAGAGAAAGAAGCACTCGAGAAAAGTTTAAAACAAGAGAATAAGGATGGATTGTTTGAAATTGAGGTACAGCTGAAAAAGAGAAAGAAAGCACTCGAGAAAAGTTTAAAACAAGAGAATAAGGATGGATTGATTAAAAAGGGTTGGATTATGAAAGCAAAAAGTGTTGGTAAACATGGTTCAAGGATTGCTTTTAGTCAGTACTTGCGAAAAATGCCACACCAAAGATCCCTAAGCCTAGTTACAAGCCTATAAGTCTTAATGTGATCCAACTCCACTCTATCACCAAGCTGGAAGATGAGAATAGAGGCAAGCCTATGGTGTTAGTCAGTATGCATTGAATTTCGATTATGAGAGTGAGAATGCTTCCTCAGTCCCTGAATTCTAAATGCTTTTGAGTGAGTATAAGGGACTTCTTTCTAGTGAAGGCATTTGCACTACTTGAGTATCATATGACTATACGAGTAATTATGGACGGTTGATGCTCCTTAGCTTGTCATAGTTGCATTGCCAGGTCTCTCATTATGTTCTTGGCTGCTCAATAACTTTGCAACCCTGTTTTGAAAATAGCAGTTAGGTACCCAGATCAGAGGAGTTGTTGTATATGCCATTAGTATGGCTGCTATGCATTTCTCTTTATCTACATAGATTGAGTCGTTGCTTGAGGACAAGAAACAATTCTAAGTTGAGAGTTTTGATGTGCTGTCAAAATACAGCACAGTTAGTGCTTTAAAATTGGGATTTTGTGAGTTGTTAAAGCTACTTTTTAGTTTTTTGATGTGTTTTTGTGATAATTTTGCAGAAAAGTTAGGTTTGCATAATTCTGAAGAAAAGTTGTAGATTTTGTTGAAACATAGGCCATATGAGCCCATTTATGAGTTGTAACTCAAGGTACGAGTCGTAGGTTGTATCGTAGCAAGAATCATAGACTAAAAACCAAAAATCTACCAAGTGAAGATCAATCTTACGAGGACATCCTACGAGTCATGAGTCAGACTACAACTCGTATAGGTGGACTCATAGCAAGAATCAGAGAGCCATGATGTTGGAACATAAAACTGAAGACCAAGACTACGAGACCAACATATGAGTCATAACTCATAGCAAGAATCAGAGAGCCATGATGTTGGAACATAAAACTGAAGACCAAGACTACGAGACCAACATATTAGTCATAGCTCGGGCAACATTTCATATCTATGGGTCATATTAGTCTAGTCCAAGATGCCAAGAGCATGATAAGAGACCCCGACTATGACTAGTAGATCATCCTACGAGTCATACCTGCATAACCATTAGCTGCCAGCTGTCTTTTCAGTGTAAATTCTAAGGTTTCTTTGTAAATATTATATATAGTTTAAGTTAGGTTTTTAGTACAAGGTTGGACAGGGATTCGACCAGAGACTATTAACAAATACATTTCTGAAGCTTTTCTTAGTTGTTTAGATTAGTTTATTGTTCTCTCTTAGAAAACCCATTTTGGGGATTGCAATCTTTGCCTTGTACTCATTGTTGATCAATCAAGCTTGTGGATTTGTAATTTGTGGTGCCTATTTTCTTCATTGGTATTGGTAATGCTCTCAACTATGTCTATTATTTGCATTCTTGTGTATTTTTCCATAGTTATGAGTAGATAATCACCCACAACTTAGGTTTGTGGGAACCATGGGTAGTTGACCTTGAGATGACTTAGGTTTTTGCATTTCTATGATTGGGGTTTTGCATATATTATCTATTTCCCTTTATTATTATTATCGTTTAGTGATGGCCAACACAAAATCCCACCTACTATCATGATCTTGACAAAGGTAGTGACGAATAGGAAAAGGGAAGTAGATAACAGAATTCGATTGATGTGTTCTCGTCTAATCAACCAAACCTGACCAAGAGGAGGTTGGCTGGGACTATTGGTAACGGTTAGTTGGCATGCCATACTTGCCGACCAAGCGCCATGGTGAAATTCGACCTTCACCTTCACAAGAGGGCTAGAAGAACCTAAATTACCGTCCTTCATGCAAATCACCAATTGTAGCTATGTTATCTAGGGTAATCAAGTCGATGAACCATAGGGAACACAATTCCCAAGTCGTCCCCAAAATTGAGTATTTCCTTGCATTATAGTTAATGTTTATTTTATTTTGTTTTTGAATCAACGAAACACCCTCTCCCCCCATTTAGAGATTGTAGTCATAAATGCTAGAAATGATTAGTGGTGAAATCTTATAATCAAACCCTATATGCCCTGTGGATTCGATCCTAACCTTGGTTAGGTTAATTGCTGACAATGATCGCTTTCTTATTGGAGCGTGAACATCATCAAAGTGCAGGACATACGAGCCACCTTACTTGTCGTACCCTAAGTGACGAGTCATAGGGTGATCTCGTAATAAGAAACAATGAGCAAAATAAGAAATCTGCTAAGTGGAGCTTAGCCATACGAGGCCACTCTATAAGTCGTAGGTCTCAATACAACTCGTATAGGTGGAGTCGTAGCAAGAAAAAGAGAGCTAAATGTTTGGACCAAGAACTGAAGGCCTAGACAACGAGAGGAGCATACGAGTCACAGCCCAAGTAATGACTCGTAATAGTGGATCACAACAGTCAAGTCCAAAATGTCAAGTACTGACTATGAGACCCCAATTACGACTCGTAGGTTACCTTACAAATCGTATCTGTGCAATGTACCTACTGCCAGCTGTCTTTTCTATTTAATTTTTAGGATGAAATTATAAATAATATAAATACTTAATGATAGGGTTTTAGAAGGACTGCAAACTTGAATTTTTTTTAGAACACTTTGAATATTCTCTCTTGAATATTCTAAGGTTTTTTCTAGGGTTTAGTATAGATTTCCATTTTTAATTTGAAGACCCACTTTTGGGGATTGAAAAAACTCACATTGCACTTATTCTCTATTAATCCAAGCTTGTGGTTTGTAACATAAACCTAACCTCCAATCCTAATGATGGTACACAAAATGGCCAACTTACTAAAGTCGGCCAAATTGTCTCCATTTCTATAAGGACGCCAACATAGAAAAGTAAAACTTAAGGAAAGGACTCTTCTAATTACAAGGATTCTAAGAAAGCATTTATATAAGGGAGACTCTCCCTTTACATAAAAGGAAGAATCAAATCTACTAAATCTAGAAAATAAAACTACCATTCTAGACATAGCAAACCCATGACCAAGAGACATCTTGATCAAGCAACCAGTAGCTAACACACTCAAGGTGGTTCCTTTATTCTTTCTAACTTTCTTTATCTAAATGTCATCTTCTCCACTTTTTCAAGCAAGTAGTATGCTTTAGCATCTTTTGGCAATAGCTGGGAATCAAAGATAACATAAGGGGCAGTGAGTATATGACTAAACTTGGCCATAACATCAACAACATGGTTTGCTTCTCTGTATGTATTTTTGCATCTAAATTCTTGAAGCTGGGAAATATAATCCTGCATCCTTGAAAGAGTTCGAGTAATATTCCATGGGGGTTTAGCCTGATTTGTTACCTATTTGTAGAGTAGCTCTGAGTCAACTTCCAATATAACCTTACTATAGCCCAAATGGATACACCAAGCCATGCCAAACACAACTGCTTTTAACTCAACTAGATTATTGGATCCTAGACCCAAAGGACATGAATAAGCACATAAGAGATCACCTTAACTTTCCCAAATTATACCCCTACCACCTATGGGACCTGGATTCTGCAAAGAACTCCCATCAGAGTTCATTTTTAACCACAAATATTCAGGTTTACTCCACTGTACTGGGAAAATTTTTACATCATGTACACATCTTTCAACCTTCAGAATAAGCTCATTTCAGTTTGCAGGCCATTGGATATGTGGAAATATAGAACTCAGGAGTAGATTTACTTCATTGATCACCAAGTATTTAACTCTAGCTAAGTTAGAAGGTCTGCCCCAATATTTATTCCCACATCTATTCTTCCATAAATTCCAATACGCAAAAATGGGAACAACATGCAACATAAGCTTGTCTACTGCATTATTGTACTCAGTGCCCCACCACCTCATAATAAAATGATGCAAAGGAAGATTAGACTAGTCAATACCACATAAACTAGCAAAAAACTTCCAGACATTCATAACAAAGTAGCCATTCACAAAAACATGGTCAATAGTATCCAAAACATGTCTGTAGTATTAGTAATAATCATGTGGATCAGCCTCAAAGATACTCAATTTTTGATTAGTAGGTAGCTTCCTTCAAAAAGCCCTTCATAACAAAAAAGAGCATTTAAAGGGGATATTTCTGTGCCAGGTGACTTGTTAGGCTTAGTATGTACTTTGTGTTCCCAAATTATATCCCAAGCAGAGGAAGTAGTAAAGTTGCCGTCAAAATTTAACTTCCAAATGGCCTGATCAGGAATTACTTACTGTAAATGGAGTGGAGTTGCTAGAATATCAACAACATATTAAGGAAGGGCCAGACTAGTGACAAGTTGAATATCCCATTCGCCATTATGAGTAAATATGACCATAGAAGAGTTATTAAACATGTTGTTGACATTGCTGTAATGTGCCAAAGGCCCCACCCCCAACTAATCATCCCACCAGAAGGAACAATTACCAGAATTAAGCTTCCAGTGAATGTTGGGTTTAATTTTGTGCTTGTTATGCATCATATGTCTCCACATAAGTGATTCACTAGTTTCCCATATTTTACACAAAGGATTAGATCTTAGGCAATATTTAGCTCTCAAAAAAGCACCCAACAAAGTATTCTTGGATCTAAAAGTCCAAAGTGCTTGTATTGAAATAATTTGCATATATCAGTAATCATTCTTACCCTTATTCCACCTTCAACAAAAGGGAGCCTAAGGTTTTTCCATGAAGACTAGTGATATTTCCTTTTCTATTCAAACCACCCCGAGAAGAAGTCAACACATAAAGCTTGTATCTACTTCAAAGTAGTAGAAGGGGGAGATATAGCCAACAACAAGTGAATTGGAGGAGATTGAAGCATATGTTTAACTAAAGTTGCTTTGCCACCAAAGCTCAGTATCCTTGACTGTCACCCTAATATTCTAGAAACTACTTTAGATACTATGTCTAAAAAATAAATAATCCTCTGTCTTCCAATATAAATGGAGCAACAAAGATAAGTAAAAGGGGCATGCTTCTGAACAAAACTAGTGGTTCTTTTTACTCTCTCAGCATTAATTCTAAAAGCATTAAAAGGAATGATGAAATAGCTCTTGGTAGTTTTAACTTGCTACCCAGAAACTCTCTCATATATAGATAACACATTCATAATTAGCTCCAAAGATTTACTTCTTCCAGATATGAAAATGATAATGTCATCAACAAAGCTCAAGTGGTTAATCTTAGGACCTCTTTTTTCCAAGTAAAACCTATGAAAATTATTGTTTTGATGAAGGTTTTTAAGAAGCCTTGATAGAACCTCAGGCCTAATTATAAAGAGAGTAGGGGATAAGGGATCACCATGTTTTAGACCTCTTGTGGAGTGAAAAAATCCATGTCTGGCCCCATTTATAATAATAGCATACCAGTTGTTGGACATAATCCTCCACACCATATCAATAAATACCTCCCCAAAATCCATTCTCCTTATCACAAAGCAAATATAAGATCAAGAAACCCTGTCATAGGCTTTAGCCATGTCCAACTTAATCATAACATTACTGCCTATAATAGGTTTCTTATTTTGATGAATAATTTTCGGAGTGAGCATAATGTTTTCTGAGATTCTTCTAACTTTTACAAAACTTGATTGATTTAAAGAGATCAGGTCAGTTAGAATAGCAGCTAACCTAAGACACAATAGTTTGGATATAACCTTATTCACAAAGGTACTTTAACTGATAGGCCTATATTCAGACAACTTTCTAGGATTATTAATCTTTGGAAGCAAAATCTGATAAGCATGAGTGAAGTACTTGGGCAAAGTTTGACCATAGAAGAAGGCCCGAACAATATCTAATAGTTCTAGCTTGATAATATTCCAGCAAGTTTGGAAAAATCTACCATTTAAACCATCTGGCCCAACTGCAGAATGTGGACTCAAAGAGAACACAACATGTTTCACCTCCTCAATGTCTGGCATTATTTGAAGTGCCTCATTCTGATCATGATTCATTATAGCAAGGATACATCTAAGCACTTCTTAATCAATCAGCATATCTTCACCAGTAAAAATCTGCTGGAAATGGATACAAGCAGCCTCAGCTATTGCATCATCCCATTGAATCTATTCCCCTGCATCATCCTTAACCTGGTGGATAAAAAGTTTTCTTCTTCTCTCCCTTAGCAAAGCATGAAAATATTTTATATTGGCATCTCCTTCTTTGAACCAAACACTGGGACTTTTGCTTGAGAATTGACTTTTCCCATTTCAAGAACCTTATATATTCAACATTCAATTTGTGTAGAGTAGCTCTATTCTCTTCAGTGTTGTTACTAATCAGCTCCTTATCAGCAGATCTAATTTTCTCCTCATGATCAATCACCTTAGCATGAATATCTCCAAAGAGACACCTAGACCATTAGCTGAGAGTATTAGACAGTCTCTGAAATTTTTGATGCAAGTTCCACATAGCATTACCACTAACTAGTTTCTCCCAACAACTTTGAACAATATCCAAAAATTCAGGTTGAACAACCCAACAATTCAAGAATCTGAAATATTTAACAACATTATCAACTCTGGTGGTCATTTCCATCAAAAAGGGACAACAATCAGATCCCACATAGGGAAGGTGAGTGATAGTGGTGAGAGGCATGACTTCCGACCACTTGTCATTGACCAAAGCCCTATCAAGTCTCTTCCATATCTTGAATAAGGGCCCCTATTATTACACCAAGTATATTTACATCCAGAAAATCCCAAGTCTAAGAGTCTACCACCTTCAATGACACCAATAAACTCTAGAATCTTTTTCATGTTGTAAGGAATACCTCCACTTTTCTCTTTTGTAACAATAATAACATTAAAATCACCTACATAACACCAATGAATATCTCTGTGATTATCAGACAACTTCAACATTATATTTCATAAAGGTTTTCTAAGTTGATCCTTGCACTTAGCATAAACAAAAGTGGTGATGAACTTGTGAGGAAGCTGAGCATGATGGATTTCACAAGTGACTTATTGCTCATCAGTCTCAAGTACCTTGCAGTTCACATCATTACCCCAAAATACCCATATCTTCCCTTATGAGTAACACACAGCCTGATCCATTGGCAAATGGTTCCTATAGCTCAATAAGTGAGAATTATTGGCAAAAGGTTCCAAAATGACAATAATGGAGAGATGGTGAATATTTTTTAGAGTTTCAATCCTTTACAAAGCACCTTGGGTATTAATACGCCTAGCATTGCAAATGATTGTGTTAATCATTAGGATGACTTAGATGTAATGAGCCTTGTATTGGGCCTGCAAAAAGTGATAGGTCATTGGGTGTTTGCCTCTTACCTTGCCCCCTGATCAGATTCATGCCTCTAGGTGATAACCCTTGCTCTTGAGCAACTTGCTGAATTTTGTCCTGCAAATTAGCATTATGAGATGGGCTAAAGACCCTAATAAGGTGCTCACTTAAAGTATCATACTCGTCTTCATCATTTAAAGGAAGATTATCATCATCAAATTTATCTTCAGAATGAATAACAACATATTCATCCTTTTCAGAAGCACTAGGAAGAGTAGGATCTGAGTTAAGAGTGCATATATTTGTCATATCATCAGATGGATCTCCGATTGGAGGTGTGTTTTGTTGAATTCCCAGAGGTATGAAAACCATTGGGTCATCAACTAAAATAAACTTTTTACAGATCTCAGTTTGCTGGTTATCCTCATCCTTATCAACATTCACGTCACCAAAGACAGGATCATTATTAACAACCTGATTTTTTGCAAGTTTTTTCTTTAAAGCATCTCTTCTTTTCTTAGTAGGCTTATTTTTGCTCTTATTACCACTAGTAGTAGCAATAGATCCTAGTTCTTTGGCCATACACCCTTTCTGCTGATTCTGGACAGAATTAGATGTGCGATTTGATTCTATAGCTTTTGTATTAACATGCTGGTTACTCTGAGTGGTAGAGTGGTTTGATGCTCAAGTCCAACTTAAAGTATACTCCCCCTTTTAGGATCCCCTTCCTGCAAGTTAATAGTTTTCTCTTGATTCACCAACCTCCTTCTGTTAGCTACATTAGTAGAGTCAACAATATTCACAAGAGGGGTCTGGGGATGGGTTGAAACATAAATAATACTCTTGGGGGAACCAATAGAGTTGGAGAGGGGTTCCTCATCACTAGGATTAGTATCCTTCACAGAGGATGTCAACTCAATACCTGGGGTTTTGACATATTATTTCTGAGGAGGTGGTGCTTCTCCAATTTGCTGCTTAGCATTCCATGTCTGCTCCTTTCTTCTTCTATTGCACTTGCCATTGGTCCTCTTTTGGAGGAGGGTTCCTTATATTGTTACCCTTATCTGAGTGAGGGATTTTTTGTTGAGGTCCTTGCTTCTGGCCTATAGTATTACTAGTTCCTGGATCCTGCACAAAATAAGCATTAGACTCTTCTTCTTTTCTTCTTCTATCCTCATCTTCCTTCAATTTGATCATACATTTTACAATAGTATGCCCCTAATGCTTATAATGAAAATAATAATCAGGAATGTCTTCATATTATATCAATTGATATTTGCCAGCAGATATGTCATCCTCATCAAAACCCAACCACACATGTTGTGGCCTCTCTTTGGTGATATCCAGTTGCACTCTAACTTTAGCAACACTTCCCCTGGTCTTCTAAATAGATGCAGAATCTAAATACAAGGCCTTACAATTGGTGACAATAGAGTAGAAAGAACTTGCATATAATAATAGTGCCATGGAAGTTCAGGCAAAGTCACCCAAATTGGTACAATAGGGGTCTCTTCCTCAAGTTTGAAGGTAGGGATCCATAGTTGCAATCTCATCAATTAACCCTCTATATACATTTTCTGTTTGGTCCATACTGTAATGTGGTCAGCCTCATTGTCCAGATCAATATAAATGTGTTTAGAGTTAAAAGGAGCTATTTTCACTCCACCAACAAGTTGAGTCTGAGCAATAAAGCTTCTTCTAATCACTTCCATTCTTGGAATGGTATTTGAGAACTTGCCAACCAAAGTAAATCTACACCTGTCAGCTATCTTTTCTATATATTTCCCCTTCTTAAAACTAACTGCAGGATGTCCCTGCGTAGTTGTTATTTTAGAAGGGAAAATATTATTAGGAACTTCATTCTTAGCCTGATTCATCCTAAGCTTAGTTGCAAAGGACTGAATAATTGTAGGAGGGGCAGGATCACTAGGGTGCTGATTAGCATTAGCATTCACAGAGTCCTTCAGAACCATTTTATATTTGTTTCTCCCTCTATCATTGGGAGGATTATCTCTATTCTTACTGGGCTTTATAGCATCAAAGTTCGAAGATATCTTAATGGGTATAATCTGATAGGGGGTTATTTATTGTGAACCTGTCTAGAGGAGTTCCTCTTCACCTCATTAGCATCATGTGGATTTGGCCTCTCATCACAAATAAAAACATCAGCCTGAGTATGAGTTTTAGAAGTAGGAAACTTACTAGTATTTAGAAGCTTGATCATTAGAATCCTTCTTGCAAGCTACCTGATCATTCTTCAAATTTTTTTCAGGTTCCTGTTCCATAATTGCCTGCTAACGAACACTTCCCCCTACCTTAGGAGAATTGACAACCCTTTTGCCATCTAAATATTGAGAAACTTGATCAATCCTCAAGCCTTGAACTTGTTTCTCCATATTTCTGGCTTCAGGAAGATATTCGTCAGGATCAATCAACTGCGATTGCCTTTGATCAATAATAATGAAATCCCTGATTTGCAATTCATTGTTATGATGATCAATTGTAGCTGTGGACTCCCCAATCGAGTTTGGGAAGAAATTAGGGTCTGCAAAGCCCTAATTTTTAAATTCAAAGGATTTGATCATTAACTTTAGGGGCTTTTGCTCTATAGAGGTCCCCCATGATCCTAAGAGTCGAAACATATGCATCATGACCCATGCATTTTGCCAGAGCATCATCGCCGCCACCGGAAAGGCTTCTGCCGTCAATTTCACTAGTGGAATTGGCCCCAAAGTGATCAGTAGAAACATCACATCTTGGGGAAGCATTTCCCATAGACCCATCATCACGAATGTCCTTAGAAGTTGGTTAAATCTTTAGGCGCGCCTCAGGTGATTCAGTCGCGAATTCCCCCCAAAATTGCCTTGTTTGATTCAATGATTGGCACGATAGATTATTCTGAAACTTTCACCAAAGATGGATCAAGGGGTGTGGAATCATCTCCTGCCCTTGAAATTACTTGAATGTTCCCCAAACTAACAAGGGAAATAATTTCCTGAGCCCGCGATAGTTCTTCCTTCGAAACTACACAAGCAATCGCCTAACTGAAATAAAGATTTTTAGAGATGTGGGCTTGATATATGCATGTGTCAAGCTAAGGGTGGTGCGGCACCTCTAAGCACCACTATTGTAACTAATCTAATAGTCTGTCTCCTTCCGTTGGTGCCTCATGCACCATCGTAGTGATGCTAGTAGTGTAAGAAATCTAGAGAGAGTTTTAGTGAAAGAGAGTAGAGAGAGATAAAAAGTTAAAAAATGAGGAAGAGATAACCTAGACTTTTTGCATTTCTTTCATTGGTGTTTTGCATGTATTGTTTATTTCCCTTCATTTTGATTGTTGTTTGGTGGTAGCCAACACGAAACCCGCCTACTATCACAATCATGACTAAGGTAGTGAGTGATGAATAGGAAAAGGGAAGTAGATGATAGGATTCGATTGATGTGTTCTCGTCTAATCAACCAAACCTGACCAAGGAGAGGTTGACTGGGACAGTGGGTAATGGTTAATTGGCACACCATGGTTTTTGACCAAGTACCATGGCAAAATTCGACCTTCACCTTCACAAAAGGGCTGGAAGAACCTAAGTTACCATCCTACATGCAAATTCCTAATTAGGGTTATGTTGTCTAGGGTAATTGAGTCAACGAATCATGGGGAACAGAATTCCTACGTGGTCCTTAAATTTGAGTGTCATCTTGCACAATTAGTATAGTTTTTATATTTTTTTTGTTCTTGAATCACAGAACCCCGCCTCCCGCCCCATTTAGAGATTTTAGTAATTGATGCTTGAAATGATTGATAGTGGATCTCTATTTTCAAGCCTCGTATTCTTTAAGGATTCGAGACTAACCTATGGTTAGGTTTATTACGGACTGTGATTGCTTTGTTATTGGAGTATGAACATCACAAGCTAACCCAAGAAGAATGAGAATCACAAGCTTCAAGATCAAGTTTACCCACAAGTGTTTTCTCACAATCTTCTCTCTCAAGTATTGAGTTCTTCAAGTACAAACCCTAAAAGTACTGAATAGTAACGTCCCCCTTTGAAAAATAACCAAAAAGTTCTATTTATAGTAATTATAATTAAGTCCTAAATAAAATAGAAAAACTAGTCGGCGGACTCCACGAAAGTTCCTTAGGACTCATAGTGTCTTCTACGGCTCGTAGTCGGGGTCTCGTAATCTGCTCATGTGATTTTGGACTTCTCTTCTACAATACAACTTTATGACTCCTGAAGGGATTTACTACTCGTACTTCATGTTCATAGGCTTCAGCTTCATCAAATTGTCATTCACTAGAAATCCTCATGAAGCCTATCAATATAACTCGTAGAATGATCTACAACTCATATCCATGTCTCATTGAGTTGATCTTCAAAATTCATCCCTTATTAAAATTTTCCACAAAACTTTCTCTACGACTCGTAGAATGCTTTGCAATTCTTATAGGGTCTCATAAATAATCAAAAACCAGCAATCTTCGACAATTTTGACCCAAATCATGGCCAACCTATATTCTTGCAAATCTAAACTTAAAAACACATAAAAACCACAAATATTGCATTGAGATCACATAAAATCCTAAGTTTAAGCATCAAATGTGTTGTATTTTGGTAGCACATCACACTTACACAATATTATTAAGAAAAAGAAATCCAAGCTCTTCAATAAAGACAACATGATTGAATTAAAGAACACAAAATAAAGGTTCACAAGTATCTCACAATGAATCTCTGAAGTTCTGTACTGTTTCATACAAAAAATAACTTAAAACCTTTTTATAGTATTTAAAATATAAAACAAAAATAAAATAGGAGAACTGGGTCAGCAAGCTCTACAAACACTTCTACGGGCTGTATAAAGTTTTACGACCTGTAGTCGGGGCTTTGTGGATTTGTTCAGCAATTCTAGAGATTACTTATATGAGACCCATCTACGGGCCGTATAAAGTTTTATAACTCGTGGTGGGTTTCACCTAATGTCTTTTCAGCAACTCTCCACTTTCTGATCCTCAGGGTATGACGCATGGTCTACTACTCGTAGAAACTTTTATGACTCATCTACATGTTGGTATACACAACTTTACAAAATCACCCTTTACTGGATTTTGATACGAAACCTACTTTACGACACGTAAAGGGTGTCGTAAAACATTATCTTCTGCAATTTCTGCACACTTAGCCCAAACATTATGCCAACCTTGTAATCCTACAAAACAACATAAAAACACATCAAATCTACTAACATCCCTATGAGAACACACATTCTAAGTTTTTTAAGCATGAAAAATATTGTATTTTGACAGTGCATCAACACCCTCAACTTAAAATTGTTGCTTGTCCTTAAGCGACGGGCTCAATCTACATAGGTAGCATAGTAACACACCGACCTTAACCTAATGGCATATCTCATATCAAACTTAAGTGCGGATACCAATACCACCTTTAAATGCATATTATATAGCTATTATGAAAACTAGTACAGATTAACACATGTAACAGTGCTACTATAACAAGCAAGGAAATAACCAACAAGCAACACTCACTGAGTTAGTCTAGTATTAATAATGCAATGTAGGTGCCCTCACAGAAAGAAGTCCCATATACCTCTCAAGATGAGATTTTCAGATTCAATTCTTAGGACTACACAAGATCACTTACTCTCATAAAAGACATTCTAATACCATGCTCAATACTATATGGTTGTCCCTATACTTATGACTATGACCTTCCACTACTTGGACTAGGATCACTTTAGGACTTTATTGGCTTGAACTTAGGCTCAGGGTGTTTTGGTGTGATGTTTTGGGAACATAGTGACTAAAGATCCTCTTTGACATTGCATTTTCATACACTTTTTCCCTACCAACTCTATCATTTTTCACTTTATTCTCTCTTTCTCCTATTTTAAGCTTTTATGGGTGTCTTATTCTCAATTTTCAGCTTTTTGCCTTTTATTGTCACATTGTTTTTTTTTACTCATTGATTAGGCATCTACTCATTTTTCTTGAAACCAGAACACACTTTTATTCCCTTTTCCATATATCACTATCTTCGACCTCAATTTGTGTATTTACCCTTACACGAGCCACTCTCAACTTAGCCTTTTGGCCTGAGTCAAGGTGCACAATATCCAACCTTGGAATCAAGGACAATTTTTGTAGCCACCCTCAACTTAAGCTTTTTTCTTTAGTCAAGGTGCATAATGTTCAAGGAATGACCAGGACTAATTTCATAATTTCACATCTAACAAGGCTAGGCAACTTAGGTTTTTACAAATAAAAGGTACATGCAAGGCTCTAACATTAGGATCAAGGGATACATCACACATTTGGTTGGTTATTTAGCCTAAGTGGACTAATAAGAACAATGACCTAAGATCCTTTCCTAACTAACTAACTTACAGTCTCAGTCAGAGTAACAAGACAAGTTCTGAATTGAAACATAACATATGAATTTAGCAAAGAAAGCTCACACACACGACACTGCATTCAGTATTAACAAAGACTCTCATATCATGCTTTTCATCACAATTTATCTTTACTTATCAGAACAAGCATTATCAAACAATCAAACATGCATATTTGCAATCAAGACTAACTAACAAAATTTTGGTGGGTATCATTTTTAGCACAAAAACAAGCATATGCCATAGATATCAGTGTTAAATGCTACTAGTACTACTTACACATCCTAAACATGCCGGTTCAACAGAAATTAAACATCTTTAGGGAAATAGAACATGAGCAAGAAAACTCCTAGGATTCTAAATTTGGGATAGTTATAGGCCAAGGTTACTTAGACTTTGCTAAGATCTATAACTACCCACATCCCAACATGCATCGTCCTCAATGCACAAAATAGAATAATAAAGCATAGAGATCAAAAAGCACACCTGGGTGCCTAAGACCCAGTATATGGCTGAGTTTGGCCACTCTCAACCTATCTAGTAGCCTTCTCAATAGTAGTTGCATGTCCAGGGGACCAATACCCTTCACCTTATCAAACTCATGAGCTTGCCTCAACTCCTTATCCTACATCGAGTGTATCCTGGCAAGCTCTAACCCCTGTTCCTATATCACACCCTTGTAGTCCCACAATGTCTGGATCATCAATGCGGGGCCTGTTCTTGAAAGAAGTATAAGATGGATCCTCAGGAGCGAATAAATCAACCATCGACACTTAGGGCTCCACCGATAGGAATACAACTGGTGCTGCCAACGTTACTATTATGTCAGCCTTAAGTTGTTGGATCTCTTTCTTAAGGGATGTCATATCTACTGGCCATATTTTGCTAAGGCTCTACTGGACCTGCCTCTCAAAAATATCTTTGTGGCTATCTACAGATGTGAGTATGTCTTGGATAGTGGCTACTGTGAACACCTTTATGCAAGCCTCATACTCTAAAATTGCCTGGCAGGCCCTGGGCCTAATAAACTATAGTAACTAAGTCAACTGTGACTTAGTGTAGGCCAGTCTTTCTGCCATAGCTTAAATGGATGCCGCTAATACATAGACTATGTTAGCTAATATTGTCAGTATGGGCACAAGCTCTGGTACAGAAGTCATCATAGTGGCCCCCCTCTCCAAATCGGCCTCATCCTATAGGGGCCTCTCCTCAGTAGTAGCAGTAGTAGTAGTGGTGGATAGAGGTTTAGACAGTGGTGCTGCAGCAAATATCTCTAGCATCTGAGCTAGAGGGCGTGGTGCTCGCTGGAGGGCCATCAGATTATCCTCGGCCTTGATCAGGCTGGCAACCAAAGTCCTCTAAACCTCTTTTAATGAGTCGAGATGATAGGGAATCTCCACCCTAACTCTATATAGAATCTATAGATCAATCATGGGAAGGAGATAGAGGTGGATCTCTTCATGGCTGCCTCGTGTATCTACTCCGCAATGAGGCTGGCCCAATCAATCTAATAGACAGCTAAGATATTGGCAACCAAAACAGCATGGTTGGACATTAGTGTATTATTAGCAAGTGTAGGTTGGATCCGTGATCTCATCATCAAAATTTGCCTGTAAAGCTGAGTGAGGCCTTCACAATATGCTTTGCCAATGGAGCTATCCACTTGAGGTCTAAGCCCTGCTCTGCAATCTGGTTGGTGACCCATCTCATCAAGCTAAACCTGTGGGTTGGGTCTCTTATCAAGGTTTTATCCCTGGTCTACTCCAATCTCCTATCACACTCTACTAT
>DF357799.1:23088-33590 GCA_000787875.1 Solanum virginianum
GATCTGAGGGCTGTGAACTTGAGCCCAAATAGTATGCGGGGAATGGTAGTCTCAGAGATATCCACTTGTCGATCCCTCACTATAGTATGTGTCAACCTATGCTGAACAAAGGGATTCTTCCCCTTGGGAAGAGAGTTGAGAACTGTGGTGGCATAAGAAGAATAAAAATCACAAACATGGGATAGAGAGGACTTCCTCGATCATCTAGCAAGCCATTAGAGCCCATATTTGCTGATAGTGACTTGTAGGCCGGGGACATTGTCCAATCTTGAAGTAATAATCTAGGACTTCTCAAGAATGGATCGATCTAGTTGGCCCACCTCATTTCTCTATATAACCTCCAAGTAGATAGCCTACATGCCCTCAACATACCATCGACCAGATAGAGCATCCGGGGGTAATGGTGATACTAGGGGTGCGATAGAGGACTCTGACTCTAACTCTTCGCCAAACTTTTTTCAAACTCTTCTCCGAAAGGAGTCATTTTGATGGCATTGTTATCTTTGTTACCTTTCTCTTTAGATTGGGGAGAGTGGATAATAATAGCCTAAGTCTGGGCCTGCTCAACATGTCTACTGAAGCCAGTGTCTGTAGTTGCTCAACATCTGGATTAGGCTAGATACCGCTCTTTAACTTAACTATTAACCATTGAGGTGCCCTAATCCCCCAAAGGCTAATTTTTTAGTCTTAGCTGCAGGGCTCTGATCTCATCTTTCCTTGGTTTTGGAGCCATAATACATGAAATGTAAACATTTATCAAGTCAAGGAATGAAAAGCAAAACATCTCAGACATGGTTACAGATGGGTCTATGAAGGCACTTCTACAAGATCTAGTAAAAACTATAAGCCATAGAAAGCCCTCATAGAAACAAAGTGCATAAATTGTGGCTACTAGAATTGTATCTACGATACCAGGTATAACTTGTAGGATTATCTACGAGTCATAGACTAAGTCATAGGTGTAATCTTGTGTTGAATTTATATACGCATGGATCTATGAGACCTGTCTATGAGTCATAGAAAAATCTATGGCTCATAAAAGATCTTGTTTAATAAATTCGTAGAAATATCAAGTTTCTAAAATTTCATACGAGGGGAAACTACAGCTCGTGGAATGTTCCACAGGTCGTAGAAGACCCTCGTATTGGAAATACCTAAAAGTTTTGATTTTCTAAGTCTATCAAAATGGATCTATCGATTTTCAAGCAATATAGGCTATGTAATTCAAATGACATGTGATGACAAGGTGTTCATATACTATCATTCAAACACATCAACATAGCCACACATATAATTATATGGTTTTTAACATAATTCAAGCATTGGCAACACAGTAGCCATTTTTAAATTCTAAGCACAAATAATGGCAAACATGGATTCATATCTATTTTGGTGCTGCAGCAAATATCTCTAGCATCTGAGCTAGAGGGCGTGGTGCTCGCTGGAGGGCCATCAGATTATCCTCGGCCATTTTAATCGGATTACCATACCCATCAAGTAATTATAACCTAATCACATCAATATTGATATTTAAAAGGATTTTAGGGCCAAAAACTTATTGAATTGAGTGGAAAATATGCAAAAATTGAAGGAGGAATCGAGAAGGGTGGAACCCTAGGTCTTTTAGAAAGTAGCAAGAAAAGCTTGCCAGAAAAAAGAGTGGTGGCCAGTTATAGTTGGTCGAAAAATGCTTGGGAAAGGCGATAAGGTATTTTAGGTAAATTTGATAAAGAATGGGGGTCAAAATTATTTGACCTCTCTATTTACAGGTTGAGCAGGTCGTCCATAATTAATGGGCCACAAAACCTCGATTACGGGTCATAAAAGATTTTACGGCCCATAGATCCCAATTTTGTAGATTTCCTAAACCTTAGTTTTGCGAAATGGGTTTCACGAACCAATCTATGAGTTGTAGCATTAAGTACAACTGATAGAGTTGGTCGTAGAACCCTCCAACACTTGGTCAAAAATAGAAAAACTTACTTAGGTTCCACGAGTCCCATTCATGACCTGTAGTTTTGTCCATGGGCCATAAAGTTGGCTCGTGCATTTGAGTGCACAAATATTTGCTAACTGGAAGTATTCTACAAGATAGTATAGGGGTCTTAGTTTTAAGATATGATCCATAGTACCAGTAGTAGAACCACTTTTGGATGCCTTTTCAGCTGAAAATGATTGACTTGGTCATGTACCTGCATCTACTTCATAAAACACACTATTACCTTATATGTAACTAGTTCAATGTCAAAAAACTACAATGAAAGTATGAAAAAAGATACTACCTACTAGTCCAAAAGCTTAAAAAAAGAAACTACAACTATTACACCAAGTATCTTGGGCTGCCTCCTAAGTAGCACTTGATTTATTATCGTGGCACGACTCAGAGGACTTGGTTAGTCAGACTTTACCAAGTGCCCAAACATCCATCTTCAAGTCATCTGGCCTCTTTATTGACAGATAGATAGTGAAGATAACTTCTTTGTCGTTTA
Source organism: Solanum virginianum (assembly GCA_000787875.1). Taxonomy (NCBI): domain Eukaryota; kingdom Viridiplantae; phylum Streptophyta; class Magnoliopsida; order Solanales; family Solanaceae; genus Solanum; species Solanum virginianum. Next base: position 25,578 of record DF357799.1, read on the forward strand.
ATCTAAACTTGAGTTGGCCACCCTCCATTTCAACTAGTTCTTGACCAGTGGCTAGAAAGGTCCTTCCCAAGATGATTGATACTTCAAAGTTGACTTCACAATCAAGGATTACAAAGTTTGTGGAGAATATGAATTTCTCTACTTTGATAAGGACTTTATAGAGTATCCCCAGAGGCTTCTTCATCGTGCGGTCAGCCATTAACAATCACATGCTCATCAAAGTAGGGGCTCCCAAGCCTAGCTTCTTGAAGATCGCAAGGTATTAGATTTATGTTGGCACCAAGATCACACAATGCCCTTATGAACTCCATATCTCCAACAGTGCAGGGTATGGTAAATGTGCGGGATCTTCTCACTTTTGCACCAAAGACCATGTAGAATCGCACTGCAATGTTGAAGACCTTGGGAGAGCTCCTAGGTTACTATCTATTTCTTTGTAACCAAGTCCTTCATGAACTTCAGATACCCTGGCATCTTCTATAATGTCTTAATAAGAGGTATGTTGATGGAGAGTTATTTCAGCATAGAGAGAAAGTGCTTGAATTTGCCTTCCTCCTCCATATTTTTTATTCTTTCAAGGAAGGGAGGATGAGGTCTAGGAATGGGCTTCAACTTTTATGATGTCAGCACAACATAACTCACCCCATCCTTGCCATGATTATCTCCAATTTCTACATCTTTGACCTCAACTGTCTACTTACGAACATCATTATCATCAATCGACATATGAGGATCAATGGTCTACTTGCCACCACGAGTAGTCACCGCCTTACACTACCCCTCATTCTTTTGATCTTGAATTGTGTTTCTAGGAATGTAACTCTTTGTCACTGGTTGAGTTGGGTTAATATTTGACCAAACTATTGCTCCAGCTATTTGATAACAATAGAATAAGACTCGATCTTCTGATTAACACTAGAGATGGTAGATTTCATCCCTCTCAAGGCCTCATCCTAATGTCAACCTTCTTCAATAGTCGATCAAACATCTCCTCAACTCTGGAACTACTAGCACCTGTATCATGATTATATGGTGGCACATAAGGACCATTCCTATAACCATCTCTGCAACCCCAATTAACATCTCTATCCTGGCCCCTATTTCTTTCATAGTAACCTATATAATTGTTATCTCTGAAGGTACCATCCCTGTTATAGTTTTGACCTTAGTTTCACTGACCTTGGCACTAATAGTAATGATTGGACCTTTGGACATTCATTCAAAAACCCCCTGCCTAATAATCAATGAAGCAAGTTTCCTCCTCATAGTAAGACTCCTCGTACATGGGTGCTCGCGAAGCCTAATAAGCAACTATATTAACTTTTTCCTTATTATACTTCATCAATAACACCATATTAGTAATAATTTGGGCAAGCTCTTACACCATCTCCTACTTTATTTGAGCTTGCATCGAACTAGTACTGATAACATATGAGGTCTTGGTAGAGGACTTATTGATGTGCTATCAAAATACAACACATTTGATGCCTAAAACAAGAGATTTTATGAGTTCATAAAGTGACTTTTTAGTGTTTTTGTTTTAATCTTGCAGAAAAGTTAGGTTGGAATGATTTTGAAGAAAAGTTGCATATTTTCCTGAAGCATCAGCCATACGAGCCTACCTACTAGTCGTAGTCTAAGCTACAGTCGTAAGGTGTGTCATAGCAGGAAACAGAGACCAAAAACTCATAAATCTACCAAGTGAAGGTCAATCTAATGAGGATATTCTATTAGTCATAAGTCACACTACGACTAGTATAGGTGGACTTATAGCAGGAATCAGAGGGCCAAAATATTGGACCAAAAACTAAAGACTAAGACTATAAGACTAGCATACGAGTCATAGCTCAAGCAACAAATCATGCCTATTGGTCATACCAGTTCAGTCTAAGATGCTAAGAACCTAACATGAGACCCCGACTATGACTCGTAGGTTATCTTATGAGGTGTAACTGCACAACTTATCAGCTATCAGCTTTCTTTCTTGCATAATTCCTAGGGTTGTTTTTTATATACTGTATATAGTTTAAAGTTAGGTTTTTCTGGGAGTTTGACCAGTAGACATTTTACCATTACATTTTGAAGCTTTTCTTAGGTTTTTAGGGTAATTTCTTGTTCTCTCTTGGAAAACCCATTTCGGGGATTGGAAATCTTGCCTTGTACTCATTTTTGATCAATCAAGCTTGTGGGTTTGTAACTTGAGGTGCCTAGTCTCTTCATTCTTATTGGTAAAACTCTCAACTATGTCTATCATGTGCATTCTTGTGTGTTTTGCTTTAGCCTTGCATAGCTAAGCACCCACAACTTGGGATTGTGGGAACCATGGGTAGTTCACTCAAAATAACCTAGGTTTTTTACATTTTTATGACTGGAGTTTTGCATGTATTATTTATTTTCCTTTATTTTTATTGTTGTTTGGTTGTGGCCAACACCAAACCCCATCTACTATCACAATCCCGACCAAGGTAGTGATGAATAGGAAAAGGGAGGTAGATAACAGAATTCGATTGATATGTTCTCATCAAATTAACTGACCCTGACCAAGGGAGGTTGACTAGGACAATAGGTAATGATTAGTTGACATGCCATAGTTGCTGACCAAGCATCATGGTGAAATTCGACCTTCACCATCACAAGAGGGCTGGAAGAACTTAAGTTACCATCCTGCATGGAAATCACCAATTATAGTTATGTTATCTAGGGTAATCTAGTCAATGAACCATGGGGAACACAATTCCCGAGTTGTCCCTAAAATTAAGTATTTCCTCATATTATAGTTAGTCTTTATTTTATCTTTGTTATTGAATCGCAAAACCCCCCAATTTAGAGATTGTAGTCATAAATGCTAGAAATGATTAAGGGGAAAATCTTGTAATCAAGCCCTTTATTCCCTATGGATTCGATCCTAACCTTGGTTAGGTTAATTACTGACAATGATTGCTTTCTTATTGGAGCATGAACGTTATCAAAAATTATGGCGCCATTGTCAGGGAATACAACTAAGTTTTGATTTGATTTCACGATTAGTTAATTCTAGAGTTGATTTTTAGAGTCTCTTGTACTTTACTTTTGTTATTGTTTTTGTTGTTTTATTTTATTTGCAAGGTGTACTAGGTTGTATGCCTAACACGAGGAGCCAAGGCAATCCCTTAGCTCTACTCAATTTGGAGATCCATCGACTACCAAGAAGAATGGCTCAAGTGAATGAGGATATTAAGGTTGAGGAGGATATGCATCTGAACGAGGATAAGGAAAGAGAGGAGAATCCAAACTAAAGGGGTAATAGGCTACAACTTAGAGACTTTAATGAAAATGCTTATGGGTGGAATCAATATCGCTTGAACCCTATGGCTATGGATGTTACCGGTGTTATAGTATTGCCTCTTCTACTGATAGATAAGTTCATGGTATCGAGTGGATTGCTCCAAATACTCCAAAATTGTGGTCTATTCATAGGGCTACCTTCGGAGGATCCCTACCATCATCTTCAAAATATGGTGTTTGTTTGCAGGAGTATCATGGGACATAAAACCTTTCTCTTGATATTATGGGTTTGAGAGTGTTACCACTATCATTGACTAGTAATACATCTGTATCGTTGTCTGAGCTTCCTCCTAGTACGATCATAAGTTGGGCTGAACTTCAGAGAGTATTCTTTGAAAGATACTTCCCAAGATCTAAGAAGTTGAATCTCAAGGACTAAATCAACAACTTTGAGAAATTTTCGGGTGATTCTATTAGAATAACATGGGAGAGGTTTACTAAATGCTTGAGGATGGTCCGTGATGACAAGATTATGGATGATGCCTTGGTTGAGATTTTCTATCGGGCATTTGATGAGAGTAGTCAAGCTTGCACCGACACAATCATGGAAGGCATGTTCCTAGACCAACCTTTTGCATTGATAGCCGCAAGAATGGAACAAGTGGTCAAAACAAATAAAGCATGAGGGCGACTAGAGTGAGGTGTGATGAAACCTTCTTGTGCTGTTAATAGCAATAATGAGCAAGCAAAGGTAAATGAAGAGATCATGGAGCAACTTGCTCAACTTCGCACAAGCATGGATTTAGTCTTGAAGCAAAACCAAGCAGGCATCCATGTGGTCACTCACCAGCCTCCGAAGGCTCCTACCAATGATGATCCATTCTTTGATGAAGATGCATGTTTTGTAAGCAACCAAGCAGCGGGTTTCCGGGACAACCCCCAAGGGTCTAATTTGTACTATTAGAGGCAAGATTTTGGGGAACCAAGGTAGTAACTTCAACTGGGATAGGATGTATAGAGACAACCCGGGTGGATAATATAAGGGAGAGAGAGAGTGCCAGATGCAGAATGGGGGGAAAAGAGAGGGCTACAAGAATGGTTCTGATGTGCCCCCTAACAATCGTGAGCTGAGTCAAGTAACTCCAAGATCGAAGCTATGTTTGAAAAATTGCTGAAACAAGCCGACCATCAAGATGAGACTTTAAAGGGAATGAAAGCGGATATTTCTAGTATTAACCAAAAAATAGAGTCTCACTCAGTGGCAATTAAGCAACTTGAACAATAATTCAGGTAAGTGTCTGCACAATTTAACCAATACTAATAGGGTACCTTACCAAGCAGTACAGTCCAAAATCCTAAAAATAATGGGCATTGTATGGTAGTGATGACTAGGAGTGACAAAAGCACGGTTGATCCCCCTATGTCGGTGATTATGGATGAAGTCAATGAGTAGGGTCTTAGTGGTGAGGTTGAGGTTGAGGGAGAAGATCCGAAGGTTGTGGAGATACAACAAGAAGAGGTAAGGGAACATGAGAAATTGCAATCAATTCCCAAAACTCCTCCTCCTTTCCCTTAGAGTCTTAAGAGAAAGGAAGAGGAGGGTAAAATCAAATACTTCCGCTCGATGTTTAAGAAACTTTTCATCAACATTACCCTTCTAGAAGCTTTGGAGAAAATGCCCAGGTATGCCAAATATATGATGGACTTATTCACAAAAAAATGCACTTTGAGCCAAGCATTGTCGCAAGAGCTCCAATAATGTAGTGTGATTATGACTAAATGTCTTACTCAAAAGAGAGAGGACCTCGGTGGATTTACGATTCCCTGTACCATTGGTGATATCGAGTTTGCAAGAGCTTTGTGTGACTTAGGAGCAAGGATAAATCTAATGTCTCTTGCGGTATTCAAAAAGCTTGGCCTTGGTACTCCTACCCCAATAAGAATGAGGTTGTTTATGGCAGATTGAACCATTATAAAGTTGAAGGGAATCCTTTTGGATGTGCTTGTTAAAGTAGATAAATTTATCTTTCCAGTAGATTTTGTGATTCTTCACTGCGAAGTTGATTTTGTGGTGCCCATCATTTTGGAGAGACCATTTCTGGCCACTGGGAGAGCCCTAGTGGATATGAATTCAGGTTAACTATAGTTTATGTTTAATGATGTAGAGGTTGTGTTCGATATTCGCCAATCCATGAAACACCCAGATGAGTGCAAAAGTGAGGTGTGGATCCTCGATGATAATTGATGAAGGATGTTGACAAAGTTGCGCCACGACATTAAACAAGGTGCTTCTTAGGGGGCAACCCAAGCTTTTTTGATAATTATTGGCTTATTTTTAAGTGTTTTTTATTGTTGAGATTCTTAGGTAGAAGGTTTCAGTTTATTTTTATGATTGAAAGACATTGGCACAGTTGTAATATTTTGGAAATTGTTGTATTTTGAGATTTGATTTGCAGCTGAAAATTGAAGTACTAAAGATTTAAAAAATGCCACTTGGAGAAGCCTCTATAATCAGTGAGTATCAAAATTTTGCACATACACTACGAGCCAACCTTACGACTCATAAGGTCCTCTATGAATTGTAAATGGGGTTCGTAGTGCCAGTTATGATTCCTATTTTTTTTTCAATTATTGGGTGTGCTATGTGACCATGACCTACGAGTCATGGGCCAGCCTATGACTCGTAGTCAGTAACTCATAGTCTCGATCTGCAAAATTATAAAACTCGACCTGGTTTGCTTATATAAGGGGTCAAAATAAAATTTGACTCCTATTCTCAATCCCAAACCCTAAATAGGCAATAAAAAACCCCATTATACCCCTATTTTCTCTTTTCCAGAGAAAATCTTGACCACCCATGTCATCTTTTGGTGAGGATTCGGGCGAGATTACCAATTTGTAGGGTTTCAGCTTGATTTTTAATCTTCTTCACTTTGGTTCACATGTACAATTGATTGGTAAGCTTCGTGGTTACATTTTGCAATACTTTATGGTTAATTTGTTCCCTATATGAGTATATGTTTTGTTTTATTATGATAAATCATGTCACATAGTGAGCATTGAACTAGACTTGTAATCTAGGGCTTTTAGGCTTTGAATGGTTGATGTGAACCTACTTGTGTTGAAATTCTTTAATGGGTGATCATGATTGCATAATTTATGATTCATTCATGGGATGTAATATGTGATTATTTCCCCTGCATGGTTTAAATAGTTATCGGAGTTGATATTTATGGGATATGGGTGTGATGCTTATGCTTCAACTTATAGGGTTTAACTTAATTGATATGTATGACCATTGCATCCCTTTGGAATATGTTGTTAATGTCAAGTATCAGCTTTAAAAGTATTTGGTTGGCATTGTGCTTGATGTTCTGTTATAGTAAATTGATCCTTGGGTGATTGTTGTTCTGTATTTATAATGTGACCAGGGAATTGATTAGGTGTTAAATATTTGTAATTGTTTTTACATGCCAAGAGTGCTGATTGTGTGATTTAATGTGTTGCCTTGTTATGGGAAAATGCTAGGCACCACTGATGCCTTTTATTTTCTGCTACGAGGCACTCTTATGACTCATGGTTTCCTCTACGAGTTGTAAGGGTCCCTCATAGCAAGTAGTAGTCATCTGTGGTTTCTTCATATTTGTCATATGAGACTCACCTATGACTCATAGTTCCTGCTGTGACTCATAGTGAGAGTCTCGTAAGCTTAATTGACTTCTGAAAAATGTTTCTGAAAATGGCTACAAGCCCAGACTACGACTCGTAGGTCACCCTACGAGTCATAACTATGTTGTCTCCCAAGGGGGAGATGGTGGTTGTGGTACCAGGTGGACTAGGTGTGTTTAAGGTTGACAATAGAGTTGAGGATTGTGAGTCCTTATAAAGTGTAGAAGGAGGTTGGTAAGGTTGCATAAGTTTGGGATTGCCTATGGATGTGGATATGGTTAGTCCGATTCTTCATGCTTCCAGGTGGATGGGATGTGTTGGTGACTCTAGTGCTATAGCACTCCTTGAAATTTTGGGTGATGTGGAGGACAAGTTGGCTTAAAGGGAGGTTCCGATGAAGGTGTTGGATGGATGAGTGGAAAAGTTAGTTAATGAGGATATGGTGTTCGTCAAGACCCCTTTGGAAGAGTCATCCATTCGTATGTATTTCTCGGGGAGCTGGTACTAGCCTAGAGAAGAAATATCCGTATCTCTTTCATTCTATTCAAACTTATGATGATATCTAAAGTCCTTTTTATAATTCCAAGTCTCAAGTTTCGGTCCTTATGTCATTGCATGCATTCATGTTCATGTTAATACGATTATGAGGATTTTGATGTACATATTGAAATTTCCTTGGAAATCATGTTTTTGTGCATTGTTGCATTCATGTTTTAGCAAAAAAAAGAAATCTTCATGACTACTTTTCTTGTGTGCGTTTTCCTCACAATCTGGGATAAATGTTCCCAAGGGGGAGATATTGTGAAACCCATAACTCTGTGCTCTTATGTGTCCATGTTTCAAGCCTAATTTGGTCAGGTTTAGTGTGTATTAGTTTCATGGGAGACTCCTAGTACCTAGACTTGTCCAAGACTTCTCTATGAGTTAAATTTTGGGTAATGGTTCATGCAAAGGTCAACTTTAAACAAGCATAACTCTTGGTACATTTGGAATAGGGTGGCCCATGACATGTCCAATCAAAACCCTTGAAGTTAGCTTTGCGATGCACTTTGTCTCACCTCATTACGATATCGGATGAAG
>DF357799.1:33647-48102 GCA_000787875.1 Solanum virginianum
TATCGGATGAAGGTGTTATGTTCATTTTCATGAGACCCTCCAGTGTAGTGAAGCCCCACGGGCACTCACATGGGCAATGTGGCGTTTTATAGGTCGTGGGAAATGTTTAGGTCTGGAAAATGGTGTGGTGAGTCTAATTCTTCGTTCATGACCAGTGGTACGGGTTGTGTGACACACCACTGGTGGTGAGGAGGGGCGTGGAGGTATTTTTGGAGGCTTGGCTAGGTGTGGGTTGCATTGGAAGCTAAAGCTTGGGCAATGATTGCCTTGTACGGCTCGTGTAAAGGGGTACAGACCGTGGCACCTAGGGGAGTGCTGGACATCAACATTTGTTTTGTCTGAGTGAGATAGGACTGACCAATACACGGTCCGTGTAACACCACATGGTCCGTGAAGCGGTCCGTCAAAGTGACGAGACATCAATTTTTCAAGTTTCCCAACCTCCATTTTTTTCACTAAGGCACTTCATATGGGCAGTCCACACAACCCATGGAGTGCGACACGACTAGTGAAGTCTCCAGTGAGGTGTCACTTTGCCAATTTTTCCAGGCACTCCACACGACCCGTGGAGTGCCACACAGCTAGTGAAATCTCAAGTGAGGCGACACTTTGCCAATTTTTCCATCCATTCACTAATGGCATTTTTCATAAATTTTAATTATTCTATTGACCTTTTTAGACTTCCAATGCTATCTTAACCTTCCTAAAAGACCAAAACAATATTCCAAAGGATCGAACTCATTACTCTCATCTCAAATATATCTCAACTCTCTCAAAAGCCTCCATCAAGCTCCAATTGAATTTCAAGGAAACCCAAGAACAAGATTGGATTAAAGGATCATTTCCAAGCCTCCATTCTTCGCAATCTCAATTCAAAGCAACTCTAGACCTAAGGTATGTGAGTTTCTTTCATGGGTTCCTTTCTCCCTAGAGACCCAAGCTTCCTTTTCCTAAATTGCATGATTTAAAGTTTAGTCTACAAATGGGTTTACTAGTATGAACTATGTTAAAGCTGTATAAAGTTGTAACTATTTTGCTATGTTGTAAGCTATATATATTGGATCTATAGTAAGTTTTGATGATAGGTTTTGATCTGAATGTCTTGGGGGTGTTCCAAGATGCTAATTGATGATTTTACAAAGGATTTACTTGCATGATTTCATCTCTAAATTGCATGGTCTCATACTACCATTTCACACCCGCCAAGTGTTTGATAAAATGTCCGGTTATGATTTATTGAGGAATTAAAGGTCCCAAGTATATGATATGATATGAATGATGTTATGACGATGAAATAATCTTATGTGTATGATTATTCCTATATGAAGTATTATGTTAGAGCATATGATGAATCCTATATAAAGTATAGAACTCGACCATGCCCAATCCTGGAGGTCTAAGCGTTTGGATAACCTAGTAAAGGGTTGTACTTCTCCATCAAGTGATGGGTCGGTATCATCACTAACCTAGATGGGGGCTAGTACTCATTAACCTAGATGAGGGTTAGTACTCATCCACCTAAGTGATGAGGCGGTATCATCACTAACCAAGATGGGGGTTAGTACTCATCAACCTAGATGACGGTTAGTACTCATCCACCTAAGTGATGAGGCGGTATCATCACTAACCAAGATGGGGGTTAGTACTCATCAACCTAGATGACGGTTAGTACTCATCCACCTTGGTGATGGGGTGACATTATAACCAACCTAGATATGGATTAGTACACATCCAACTAAGTGAGAGGGCTACATCATCACTAACCTACCAAAGGGTTTTATATTTGGAAATCTAGCTTGGTCTCATCTTCACATATGATATCCTATACATGCACGAGTTAGTTAAGTATGTTTTACTTAAGGATTGATCATACATGGCATATTGTATATTATTTCAATTATTTAATATCATGCATTTTGACTATGATGCCTAATTCTTGTCGTATTGCATCCTACATACTTAGTACAGTCAAATGTACTAACGCATACTCTATGCCTATATGATGTTACCATGTAGGAACCAGAGCTTCATTTGGTCATCATCCTCCTCCACGTGGCTAGTGGTATCCATTCAAGCTAGTTAGCGAGTCCTTATATGTGAGGGCAATATCTATGTTCTTAAGTTATATATTAAAGACTATCCTTCTTTTTGGTATACTTTTACTATAAGGGTGAGCCCAGATGCTTGTCTTGGCCCCCGTTAAGTCCTATGTTAGAGGTGTTACTTGGCAAGTTATGTATCATGCTTGAGGTTTAACTGACTAATGATATTCAAACTCTTTAAATATGAGTCTCTCCCATAGTCCAGTTCCCCTTATTTATGTTTCCTACGTTGTTTCGCACTGCTTTCATGACCAATGATGTGTAATGACATGCTATAAGGCTTGTTTGGGTTCTTTCGGGTACCCCATTCGCCGGTGACATCTAGGCCCTAGACTTAGGTTATGACAAAAATGGTAACAAAGTACTAGGTTGATAGATCCTCGAAGTCCAACACACCACATCGATTTAACTCCTATTCATGGTTATGAAGCACACCATGACTATGAGTAGGAGGCTATGAGATATTTTAGGAAATGTTACCCTTCTTCATATTCTAAGTCATGCTATAGAGTTGTGGTAAGTTCTTTTCCCCTAACCATTGTTCTTTGCTATGCTAGATCATGCCAAACACTCGAGAAAGAAGGGCCCAAACTCCAGAGGAGCAACCTACCAATGGTGAGCTCCAGGATGCTCTCACTATGCTTGCCCAAGTTGTGGCCAATCAAGTTAACCAAGGGGCCCAAGCCCCTCATGCTACTACCTTGGGAGCTAGGGTAAGAGACTTCACAAGGATAAATCCTCCGATTTTCTATGGGTCAAAAGTGGAGGTAGACCCACAAGAGTTCATTAATGAGGTCTACAAAATCTTTAATATCATAGGTGTTGGGCCGAATGAAAAGGCGAAGTTGGCAGTATACCAACTCAAGGGGGTAGCCCGAATTTGGTATGATCAATGGAAGAGGGAGAAGGGAAATGGTTATGTAATACTTTGGGAGGAGTTTAAATTGGCTTTCCTCAATTGGTTTTTCCCTCTTAACCTTAGGGAAGCAAAGTTAGTGGAGTTTATGTACTTGAAACAAGGTGCTATGAGTGTGAGGGAGTATGCCCTCAAGTTTAATCAACTTTGAAACTATGCTCCTTATTTAGTGGCCGATCCTAGATCTAGGATGAATAAGTTTGTGATGGGGGTCTAATTTGGTTAGTGAAGAATGTCGGTCCTCTTTGGTAATTGGTGACATGGACTTATCTCGGTTGATGACATATGTCGAATAAATAGAGGAGGAGATATTGAGGAAGAGAAGAGATCATGAGGCCAAGAAGGCCTATTTTGAGGGTAAGTTCCAAAAGGGTGGCTGGTCTCATCATGGCCAAGGGTTTTCTCATGATTCTAAGGTGGCCTTTGCAAATGATTTCCCAAGGGCCCGAGATGTTAAAGGTGTGGCTCCAAATTTTGGGTGTCCAAAGTGTGGTAAGGGTCATAGTGGCCCATGCTTTAGGGGCACTAACACTTATTTTAGTTGTGGGGAGATGGGTCACAAAAAGTTTTAATGCCCTCAGTATCGCAACAAGGGTAAAGGTGGTGAGGTCGATAGAAGGGGTTCTCTAAGGTGTAATAGTTTCTATGCTTTTCAAGGGAGGCAAGAAGTACCCAAAGTTATTACCGGTAAGTTAAATTTTCCTTGGCTTTGATATGTGTGCTTTGTTGGGGCCAGTGTGCCATTGTTTCTCTCTTTATTCTTTTTGGTTGCTAGAAAGTCCATAAGTGTTGATCCATGTTCATCTTGCATTAGGTTTTGCCTTGTGACTTGTTAGAGTTGGTGTGGTGGTTTGTGGTGTTATACTTGGGATAGAATAGTTGCATTAATGTTGTGTCTTCATGGAGATTGGTTGATGTATTCATTGCCTATGTTTATGGGTCTCTAGAATAGGGTCTTAAAGCCTTACCTTTATATATTTATGGTGGTATCTAGTAGTGAGGTATTGAATTGTGTAGAGCTTGTGAATTATTTGAGGGTAGTGTTGCGAGTCTTGGATGATGAGAGGCTGTTTACTAAATGATGATAAGTGTACTTTGTGAATAACAAAAAGGTGGTTAGAATTCTTTAATGATTATAATATAAGTGTGCTTTAGTTCTTTTTTTTGTAAGGCTAGTATTGTGGTTGGTGCTCTAAGTAGGTTGACTATGGGTAGGTTAGCATAAGTGGATAATGGTAGCAAAGAGGAGATTAGTGGGGTCCATCAATTGGCTTGGTTGGAAGTAGGATGAGGGAAGTTGGGAATGGTAGTATAATGTCCTTGGTGATTCAAAATCTTCTTGGGTTAAGAGGTCTAGATTAGGCAAGACCTTGATTATGCCTTGTTAGAGTTGGAAGTTTTGGGTGAGAAAATGATAGAGTTGAGGTTGTCTCCCAAGAGGGAGATGGTGGTTGTGGTACTAAGTGGTCTAGGTGTGTTTAAGGTTGATAATAGAGTTGAGGATTGTGAGTCCTTATAGTGTAGAGGGAGGTTGGTAAGGTTGCATAAGTTTGGGATTGCCTATGGATGTGGATATGGTTCGTCCGATTCTTCATGCTTCTAGGTGGAAGGGATGTGTTGGTGACTCTAGTGCTATAGCACTCCTTGAAATTATGGGTGATGTAGAGGACAAGTTGGCTTAAAGGGAGGTTCCGGTAGAGGTGATAGATGGATGAGTGGAAAAGTTGGTTAATAAGGATATGGTGTTCGTCAAGACCTCTTTGGAATAGTCGTCATTCGTATGTGTTTCTCGAAGAGCTGGTGCTGGCATGGAGAAGCAATATCTATATCTCTTTCATTTTATTCAAGCTTATGATGATATGTCAAGTCCTTTTTATAATTCCAAGTCTCATGTTTTGGCCCTTATGTCATTGCATGCATTCATGTTCATGTTAATATGATTATGAGAATTTTGATGTACATGTTGAAATTTCCTTGGAAATCATGTTTATGTGCATTGTTGCATTCATGATTTAGCAAAAAAAAAATCTTCATGACTACTTTCCTTGTGTACGTTTTCCTCACATTCGGGGACAAATATTGGGTCGTGACAAAAGCTTCTATATCGGATGAAGGAGTTATGACCATTTTTGTGAGACCCTCCCGTACAATGAGGCCCCATGGGTAGCGTTGTATGGGTCGTGGGAAATGTTTGGGGCTGGTAAAAGGCATGGTGAGGCTAAGTCTTGGTCCATGACTAGTGGCACGGGTTTTGTGACACACCACTGGGCGTGAGAAGGGGCGTGAAGGTATTTTAGGAGGCTTGGCTAGGCGTGGGTGTCATTGGAAGCTAAGGGTTGGGCCATGACTGCCTTGTACGGTTCGTGTCAAGGGGTATGGGCCGTGGCACCTGGACGTGTGGTGGCCAGCAACACTTTTTTGTCTAAGTGAGGTGGGACGGACTAGTACACGGTCTGTGTAACGCCAAACTACCAATTTTTTAGCCGCTTCGGTGGCACCTGGACTTGTGGTGGCCAGCAACACTTTTTTGTCTAAGTGAGGTGGGACGGACTAGTACACGGTCTGTGTAACGCCAAACGATTCATGAAGTGGTCCGTCAAAGTGACGAGACGTCAATATTTCCAAGTTTCCCAACTTTCATTTTTTTTCACTAAGGCACCTCCCACAGGCACTCCACACGACCCGTGGAGTGCCACACAGCTAGTGAAATCTCAAGTGAGGCGACACTTTGCCAATTTTTTCATCCATTCACTAATGGCATTTTTCATAAATTTTAATTATTCTATTGACCTTTTTAGACTTCCAATGCTATCTTAACCTTCAAAAAAGACATAAACAATATTCCAAAGGATCGAACTCATTACTTTCATCTCAAACACACTCTCAACTCTCTCAAAATCCTCCATCAAGCTCCAATTAAATTTCAAGGAAACCCAAGAACAAGATTGGATCCAAGGATCATTTCCAAGCCTCCATTCTTCCCAATCTCAATTCAAAGCAACTCTAGACCTAAGGTATGTGGGTTTCTTTCATGGGTTCCAGTTACCTATGATACCCAAGCTTCCTTTTCCTAAATTGCATGATTTAAAGTTGAGTTTACAAATGGGTTTCCTAGTACAAACATGTCTATGAACTATGTTAAAGCTATGTAAAGTTGTAACTATTTTGCTATGTTGTAAGCTATATATCTTGGATCTATTTAAGTTTTAATCACGGATTTTGATATGAATGCCTTGGGGATGTTGCAAGATGCTGATTGATGATTTTACAATGGATTTACTTGCATGATTTCATCTCTAAATTGCATGGTCTTATACTACGATTTCACACCCGCCAAGTGTTAGATTAAATGTCCAGTTATGGTATATTGAGGAATTGAAGGTCCCAAGTATGAGATATGATATGAATGATGATGAAATGAGCTTATGTATATGATTATTCCTATATGAAGTATTGCATTAGAGCATGAACAAGTCCATACTTGATGAAATGAGCTTATGTATATGATTATTCCTATATGAAGTATTGCATTAGAGCATATGATGAATCCTATATAATATATAAAACTCGACTATGCCCAATTTGGGGGGTCTAAGCGCCCAGATAACCTAGTGAAGGGTTTGTACTTCTCCACCTAGTGATGAGTCGACATCATCACTGTCCTAGATGGGGGTTAGTACTCATCAACCTAGATAAGGGTTTGTACTCATCCACCTAAGTGATGGGGCGGCATCATCACTAACCTAGATGGGGGTTAGTACTCATCAACCTAGATAAGGGTTTGTACTCATCCACCTAAGTGATGGGGCGGCATCATCACTAACCTAGATGGGGGTTAGTACTCATCAACCTAGATGAGGGTTAGTACTTATCCACCTTAGTGATGGGGTGGCATTATCACCAACCTATATGAGGGTTAGTACTCATCCACCTAAGTGAGGGGGCATCATCATCATTAGCCTACTAAAGGGCTGTACATTTGGAAATCTAGCTTGGTCTCATCTTCACATATGATATCCTATACAAACATGAGTTACTTAAGCATGTTTTACTTAAGTATTGATCATACATGTCATATTATATATTTTGTGTATTGCCTTCTTCACATATGATATCCTATAAAAGCATGAGTTACTTAAGAATGTTTTACTTAAGCATTGATCATACATGACATATTGTACATTATGTCTATTACTTAATATCGTGCAGTTTGACTATGATCCCTAATTCTTGTTGCATTGCATCCCACATACTTAGTACATTCAAATGTACTAACGCATACTTTATGCCTACATTATGTTACCATGTAGGAATCAAAGCTTCATTTGGTTATCATCCTCCTCCACGTGGCTAGTGGTATCCATTTAAGCTAGTTGGTGAGTCCTCATGTGCGAGGGTAATACCTAGTTCTTAAGCTATATATTAAACATTATCTTTCTTTTTGTTATACTTTTACTATGAGGGTGAGCCCAGTTGCTTGTCTTGGCCCCTATTAAGTCCTATGTTAGAGGTATTGTTGGGCAAGTTATGTATCATGCTTGAGCTTTGATTTACTTTTGATATTCAAGCTATTTAAATATGAGTCTCCCACTATCCCAATTCCTCTTATTAATGTTTCCTACGTTGTTTTGCACTGCTTTCGCGACCAATGATGTGTAATGATGTGTTATGAGTCTTGTTTGGGGTTCCTTCGGGTTTCGTATTCGCTGGTCACATCTAGGCTCTAGGCTTGGGTCGTGACAAAAGCTTCTAGAAGGGGAATGTTGATGAATAGTTGCTTCAACATCAAGATGAAGTGTTTGAATTTACCCTCCTCTTCCTTTTTCTTAAGCTTTTGAGGGCAAGGAGAAGGAGGCTTTGGAATTGACTTCATTTTGTCGTGCTCTCTTACCTCTTCTCTTTGCATCTTAACAATCTCTGAACGTTCTCCCTCAACCACAACTTCACCACCGAGACCCTTTTCATCAACTTCACCACCGAGACCCTTTTCACCAACTTCATCCACAATCATCGACATAGGGGGATCTATGGTGATTTTACCACTCCGAGTCATGATTGCCATGCAATGCCCTTTATTTTTAGGATTTTCAATCGTATTGCTTAGTAAGGTGCCCTTTTGGCGTTGGTTCATTTGCGAAGAAACTTGCCCAAATTGTTGTTCTAGTTTCTTAATCGCCACCAAGTGAGACTCTATTTTTTAGTTAATACTTGAAATATCCACTTTCATTCCCTTCAAGGTGTCATCTTGGTGGTCGGCTCACTTTAAAAACTTATCAAACATCTTTTCAAGCTTAAAAGTGCTTTCCAAGGCATCACAACTATGGAGTGGCACATAGGGACCATTCCTAAAACCATCTCTTCTACCCCATTCGGCAGCTAGAATTCTCTCCCTTTTATAGTAACCACCTCTATTGTCTCTATAAGCAACATCATGGTTGTAGTTCCAACCTTGATTCCCAGAATATTGCCTCCAAAAGTTTGAGTTGGACCCTTGAGGGTTATTTCGAAAACCCCTCACTTGATTACTCACAAAACAAGCATCTTTATCAAAGAATGGATCTTCATATATGGGATCCTTAGGAGGTTGGTGAGTGACTGCTTTGACACTTGCTTGGTTTTGCTTCAAGAACAAGTCCATACTTATGCGAAGTTGAGCAAGTTGCTTCATGATATCTTTATTGACCTTTGCTTGCTCCTTGTTGGTGTTGACCACAAAAGAAGTTTTCATTGCACCTCGCTCTTGTTGACCCTATGCTCTATTGGTTTTAACCACTTGCTCTATCCTTGTGGCTATCAATGCAAAAGGTTGGTCAAGAAACATGCCTCCCATGATTATGTTGGTATAAGCTTGACTATTCTCGTCAAGGGCCCGATAGAAAATCTCAACCAAGGTATCAATGTGATCGGGGACCATCCTCAAGCATTTGGTAAATCTCTTCCATGTTGTGCTAATAGTCACTTGGCAATTGCTAAAAGTTGTTTATTTGATCTTTGAGCTTTAGCTTCTTAGATCTTGGGAAATATATTTCAAGAAATACTCTCTGAAGCTCTGCCCAACTTGTTATTGTAGCCGAAGGAAGCTCAGACACCACACAACTACATTCCCAGTCTGTGACAATGGAAAAACCCATAAACCAATGGCATCAAGAGAAAGATTTTGTGTCTCCATGACACTCTTGCGAACAAAAACCACATTATGGAGATGATGGTAGGGATCCTCTGAAGGTAGCCCTGTGAATAACCCACGATTTTAGAGCATTTGAAGTAATCAACTTGACACCTAGAATTTAGCATCTGCCAGTAGTGAAGGCAACATTATCGCACCAAAAACGTCCATGGCCATAGGGTTCTAGCAATATTAGTTCCACACATAAGCATTCCCGTTGAAGTCCCTAAGTTGTGTCCTGTTATCTCTTGGTGGTGGATTCTCCTCTCTTCCCATATCATCATTTATATTTATTTATTCGTCAACCGTGATATCCTCATTCACTTGAGCGATTCTTCTAAAGAGTCGATGAATCTCCAAATTGATCGGAGCTAAGGGATTGCCTTGGCTCCTTGTGTTGGGCATACAACCTAGTACACCCTGCATTTAAAATCAAACAACAAAAACAAAAACAAAAGTAAAATATAAGAGAGTCTAGAAATTAATACTTCAACTAACTAATAGTAAAATCAAGTTAAAACCTAGTCGTATTCCACAGCAACAGCGCCATAATTTTTGATGAATTGCATGCTCCAATAAGAAAGCAGTTGCTATTAGCAATCAACCTAACTGAAGGTTAGGGGCAAATCCATAGGTAATACAGGGCTTGACTACAAAAATTCACTATCAATCATTTTGAGTATATATAACTAGAATCACTAAAGGGGGGGAGGGGGGACGGGTTTCTGTGATTCAAGAATAAAAACAAAAATAAACACTACACTACTATGCTAGAAAACACTTAATTTTAGGGATAACTTGGGAATTGCATTCCCCATAGTTCGTTGACTCAATCAACCTAGACAACATAACTACAATTAGAGATTTGCATATAGGAGGGTAACTTAGGTTTTTCCAGCCTTCAAGAACACATCAATCGAATCCTGTCACCTACTTGACTTTTCCTATTTGTCACTACCTTGGTTGGGATCGTGATAGTAGGCGGGGTTTAATGTTGGCCATCACCAAACAACAATCATAATTAAGAGAAATAGATAATATATGCAAAACCCTTATCATAGAAATGCAATAACATAGGTCATATCAAGACAACCTCCCATGGTTTCCACAAGCCCAAGTTCTGGGTGCTTAGCCACTCATTGCTACGACAAAACCAACAAAAATGCAAATACAAGACATGCTTGAGAATTTTACCCAAAGCAATGAAGAGTGAAGGCACCACAAGTTGCAGACCACAAGCTTGATTGATTGAGAATGAGTATAAAGCAAGATTTGCAATCCCCAAAAGTGGGTTTTCCAAGAGAAAATGAAAAACTATGCTAAAACCCTAAAATATTCTTGAGAGAATATCCAGAGGTACATTAAATATCTCGATTCTGGATACCCTCCAAATAAAACCCTCACTTAAAGTATTTATAGTAGTTATAAGTTTAATCGTAAATATTACACAGAAAAGATAACTGGCAGCTGGTACGTCTCACAGGTACCACTTGTAGGGTGACCTACAAGTTGTAATCAGGGTATCCTATCAGGTCCTTGGCATCTTAGAATCAACTGCTATGACCCATCGGTACAAGTCATTGCTTGGATTATGACTTGTATGCTCCTCTCGTAGTCTAGGCCTTCAATTTTTTATCCAAAGTTTGGCCTCTCTGTTTCCTGCTACGAGTACACTTATAGAAGTCATAGTGAGAGTTATGACTCGTAGGATAGCCTCGTCGGGTTGACCTCCACTTAGCAGATGTCTAATTTTGGTCTCTATTTCTTACTACTATAACACCCTCTGACTCATTGATTGGGCTACGACTTGTAGGTGAACTCGTTTGTCCTATGCTTCAGCAAAATCTGCAATTTTACTCCAAAATCATACCAACCTAATATTTCTGCAAGAACAACACAAAAACACATAAAACCTATATAAAGTCGCATTAAGAACTCTCAAAATCCCTTGTTTTAGGCATCAAATATGTTGTATTTTGACAGTACATCAATAGGGTAGACTTAGAAGAATTTCATGCAATTGGGGTAGATTAACTTGTTTATCTCCCCAAAGGGGGGGGGTCGTAAAGGCTATGGAAAGAAATTCTAGACTAAGACAAGTGTGAAATTAGTATAAAGTGTAACTAGGGTATTGTGTACCCAATAATTTCCTAACTTTGTATTACCAGATAATCGAATTCTTTTCTAGTAATTATCATGACGAACGATAAGTTAAGCTTACCAAACCCTTTGATCCAGGTGAGAGAAAAATTTCATTACGTGATTTGATCTATCCCGACGTGTGACATTACTAACCCTTAGCTATTGTCCCAGTACAACCTCCCCCAGATCCAGTTTAGTTGATTAGACGAGAAACATCAATAGAATCTTGTTAGTTAATCTCTTTTTATAATCATTACTACCTTGATCTAGTTAGTAACACTAGGTTAGTTTTAACGTTGGCCATCATTATAAAAGCATTCAAACTGAAGAGAATTAATTAATACATACATGGACACTTTCAAAGAATTACGAATTATCTGAGTTTACCTTGTTAGTTCTCCATGGTTCCCACAACTCTAGTTGTGGATTCAGCATGCATTATCATAGTAGATGCAAGAATCATGATTTCGAATAATACAATTGAACACTTACATAATAGAATTAAGAACAAGAAATCCATGCTCTTTAATAAAGATCCCAAGATTGAATTAAGGAACACAAAATAATGTTTCACAAGTGTCTCACAATGACTATCTAAAGTTCTGTACCTTTCTCTTCTTTTTTTGTATGAAAAATAACCTAAAATACCTATTTATTATATTTAAAATACAAAACCAAAATGAAATAAGAGAACTGGGTTGGCAGGCTCTACGGATACTTTTATGGGCCGTATAAAGTTTTACGGCCCATAGTCGGGACATCGTAGATCCCTTCAGTAATTCTAGGGATGACTTTTATGAGACCCATCTATGGGCCTATAAAGTTTTAAGGCCCATGAAGGGTTTTGTCTAATGACTTTTTAGAAACTCTCCACTTTCTGATCCTCAAGGTACAACACATCGTTTACAACTCATAGAACCTTTTGAAATTCATCTTTATATTGGTAGACTCAACTTTAGAAAATGACCTTTAACTAGATTTCGGTATGAAACCTACTTTACAGCTCATGGAAACTTCCATGGCTTATAAAGGGTGTCATAAAACATCATCCTCTGCAATTTCTGCACACCTAGCCCAAAGTCAAACCAACCCTATAATCTAGCAAAACAAACATAAAAAAATCAAATCTACTAACATCACTATGAGAACACATAAAATTTCAAGTTTTAAGCATCAAAGGTACTTTATTTTTACAGCATATTAGGTCCCCATTGGTAATGAGTTTTCTGATGTCTTTTTGAAAGAGTTACCTAGTGTCCCTCCTGAAAGAGAAATAGACTTTGACATAGACCTCTTGCACGATACTCAACTTATTTCCATTCCTCTCCATTGAATTGTCATGACCCGACCTTTCAAGTTGTGATGACGCCTACTAGATCCCACCTGCAGATAAGCCAATCCAATACCCAGGGTACTTCTCTAGAATAACTACTCGTAATGGGAACTAGCAACATGCAAAACAATCTAACAACAACCTATCCCAAAACCTGGAAGTCTTCTATGCAGAGCTAGTACAATTTCAAAATAAAAATTTTCATAAGCTAGAATAACAACCTGCACATAGAACCCATAACTATAAAGATATAGGCCAGTGTCTGAACTATAAAGATGGCCAAGTGAATAGAAGAAGACTACAGAATATTTCAAAACTGATTATGCTCACCAAAGTCCCTTGAAGCATCTACAAAGCCCCTAGATCAATAACCATGGCTCCTACCTAGACCTATCTGCACCATAAGTAAATGCAAAAAAGTAGGGATTAATATTGGTGAAAGGCACCAAGTAGGCATCATCGATCGATTGAGGCCAGGCACTGTGCAACAATGCTAACTGATGAAATTCGAAGGACATATGTCAACTATATCTATCGCACTAGGAGAACCCTGTTAAGCAGGACATAGCAGTGTATTATGGAGCTAACTGACCATACTTGAACAGAACTACATCATAATTGTCATATGGACAAGGTATCATGTTGTTTGTGTGTGTAAAGCCCTAGTATCTATACATGTACGTTAATTGGGGCCCCAGAAGCCTAAAAAGTACACCTACACACAATCAGGGTGTAGGCAGGTTTATTGGTATAAGTATTGGTAAAGACTATATATATCATGCCAGAATGTAGCATGTGATCCCATAATATCATGTCGAAACACTACACCTGATCCAATGTATCAAAATGTGACACTTGATCCAGATATATCATGTCAAAATGTGAACTTGATCCAATGCGTTAGAATGTGACACCCAATCTACATATATCATGTCAGAACGTGATATCCAATCTAAACTATGCCTAGCCTTTACTAGACATCTCTCGACCTGGCCTTCAGCAGGGGAAGCCAGCTAGGGCCAAGTGGTTTGACCATCAACTGGGTCTCTGACCAAAGAATAATCATCTGGGAAAAGTCATCTGGAACTCAGATCACGAACATGTCATCCAGGACTCAAACCAAAGAAAAGGCCACCAGGGACTCAAAACATGAGAAACATCACCCAGGACTCGGACATACAGGAAAGTCCATCCAAGACTCGAACCACATAATACGTCATCTCGAACTAGAACCATAAGAATAGTCATTTGGAACTCAAACCCTAGAATAATCATCTGGGACTTGAACCCAAGTATCATCAACTGCTTAGCCGGTCTTGCCGAATTTGCCACTTAAGTCAAACCATGCATATATGTAATAATATAGGGCCTGAAGAATACAAATCTAGGGTAGCACTGACTTAAGACTAGGCTAAGGCCCATGGAAAGCGGGTGACCAGAAAGGTCCCAAGTATCCAAAATAACAATAAACAATCTAGCTGACAAGTACAACCAGTAACCAGGACAACAATATACAAGCCAACTAATCAATGTAATAAGTCCCCAAGACAGAATAGTGGATAACCTGATTGATAAATGGAACAAGTATCACAAAAAATAATAGACAATCTAACTAAATCCCAAGGTACAACATCCATCTCACATATAGGACCACAACGGCAGAACCTCCGCTCATAGCCAGGAGTACAACAAGTAATCAAGCCCCAAGAATATAGTATGTTTCATAGTATCAATCAGCCTAAACAGATATACAAGCCACCAAATCGATGTATATATCAATAGAAGTAGTAGAAGAT